>JASWJB010000042.1:0-207682 GCA_032433595.1 Conoideocrella luteorostrata
TATATACATATATATATATAAATTATCGTCAACAATCCGCTGCCACACATGGCCGTCCCGTCTGTCAAAGTCGAGCCGGCCACGCCGGGAGACCTGTCCGCCATTGTAACCATGTACTTTGACGCGTTCTCGCCCTCGCCGCTCGACAGCGTGTTTCCCCCAGACGGCGCAGGACGAGAGTACCACAGGCTTGCATTTGCCAAGTTTCTTGCCTGGGAGGGGGAGGACAGCAGCGCCGCCGCAGGGGCACGTCCACAACCAGAGCTCCAGTGCCGGGTGCTTGCCATACGAGACTCCTCCACCGGTAGGTCTGGTCTGGCCCGGATGTGTCTACACAGCTGTGACCCAGCTGAAATGAACTACCTATACCTATGCTGCCCTGCCCTGCCCTACCCTGCCCTGCAACGAAACATGTATCATGTATCATGCATCACGTACTATGTATTAACTTTGGACGATGTCCGCAGGAGCGCCCCAATCCATCGCCCTGCTGTGGATCGCCCAATCCTCCCGTGGCATTCGGGACTGGTCGCAGCGATGGCCGGATGCCCTTCCCGGGATGGACGGGGACGCCATGGTTCGGTTCTACGAGGGCATGGCGCGGCAGCACCATGCTGCGATGGGAGAGGAGGGGCACATCTGTACGTATGAGAATAGCTAAGTATTGGGCGGCACGGCGACGGGGCGAACCACTACCGTCGGGTAGGTAGGTGCTTGAAGGGGTGGGAGGGCATTGCTGATAGTAGTGGTGTAGATCTCGAAATCATCATGACGCACAGCTCTGCTCGGAAGCAGGGCCACGCCTCGGCGCTGTTGGCGTATGCGACGGAACTGGCTGACGAGAGGGGCGTGGGTGCGTACCTGGACGCGGATGAGAACGCTATGGGGCTGTATCAGAGACATGGGTTTGTGCATAGGAAGGACGTGCGGAGGACGAGTGAGTTTATGTTCCCGATGGCGAGGGCGGCACGTCAGTGTAGATCGATGGGTAGTAGTTAGTTAGTTGTTGGGGGAAAGGGGAGGGAGGAAGGGCGTTGGCGAGAGAAGACAAGGAGTTGCTCGGGGGGGGGGGGGGTTGGTTATGGATGTGCGCATTGTGGGAGTGCTGGCGCGTAAATAGGTTGGTTGGAGGCTATATGTGACCTGTGGAATGTTGTGATATGGTTGCAAATGATATTATCTGTGCAGTGTAACTAGCTAGGTGAGTTTATATCATGTCGAACAAAAACCATGCTGGGATGTGATGAGATGAGTTCTTAATTTGCGGTCTTATTTGTGCAAAAAAAAATAATAATCCTGATCATTCCTCGTTATATATCCAATTGGCCCCCCGGGGAGAGGCACCCTATATACAAAGCTGGGACGCTGGCCGAAACAAAGAAGCACACCAAATACGATACTAGATATAAAAGTCGTTCTTGTTCTTGAAAATAAAATCAGCGGCTTCGCTTCGGAAGTCATCATCTAGAATGTCGTTGGCAAAACCCCATCTAAACCACATGAGCTTCTTGGCTTCCCTCCACTTGGGCCACTTTGCATAGCCACCCACGCCGACATTGGGGTCCTGATTGTACAGGAAATTGAAGTAGTACGTGCGGCAGCTCTTCATGGCGTTGTTGGGCAGGATGCCGTAAAAGACCTGTAGGATGTCCGATGCGTGGAAGGTGCCCAGAAAGGGGGTCCCGTAATCATAGGACGCGAGGTACGACCATGCGTCGACTTTGGGGTTCAGCGTGGTGGCCACGTCGAGCGTGACTCGGCGGGTCAGCGTAAAAGTCAAGTCGCCGAGGAGCGCGGCCATGCGCTTGAACCCGGGGTACAGCTCGTTCAGTGCTCCAGTTCGGAAGGGACTGCCTTGCAGGAGGGCCGGCTCGTACAGATCGACCAGCTCCTTGAGCTGCTCGCGGCTGGCGCTGTGGAAGAAGTACTTGGCCAGGTAGTCGACGGCCTTTTCAGCGGTGGTGACATTGCTGGTCAGGATGGCGAAGATGGTGCCTTCGTCCTCTTGGTCGCCGATGATGATGGGGACGGCGTAGTATTTCCCGGCTTGGCCGAGCTTGTCTGGACTGTCTGTGAGGACCCTTCCGTCCGGTCGGGGGAGATATGAAAGTGCGACTGACTGGTACGATACAATGCCCGGTACCGAGTTTGCAGCGTTGAGAAAGGTCTTGTAGTCCGCCTTGCGCAGACATTCCAGGGTATCTTTGCTGCCAGAGCAGCCCGCCTCAAGCACCACCTTGTCATAAACAGCCTGGCCCTTGGGGCAGTCCACAGGATCGGCAGGGACGATGCTTCCGGAATTCATAATAGCACCTCGGAACAGCGGCTTTCCCTTATATGTAGCGTTGCCGTCGAAGAGCAGCATTTGGTCAAAGACCGAAATAGAGCCTGCTGACTCGCCCCAGATGGTGACCTTACTTGGGTCACCACCGAAGGCCTCGATATTGTCGGCAACCCACTCTAAGCCCATGCGCTGGTCGAGAAGGCCGAGATTGGCGCTCCCGTCCGCAAGGATTTCCTTGCCGGGCATGAAGCCAAACCCAGCGACTCGGTAGTTGACGGCAACAAAAATAAACGGCTGCTTCTGACCAACAGCGGTGGCCAGAAGACTAGTCGCATCATACGTATTGGTGGCGCCGAGCTCAAAACCACCGCCGTAGATCCAGAAAAGAACCGGAAGCTTGGCATTTGCTTTTGTGCCGGCTGGACGCTGTACGTTTACGGTGAGACAGTCCTCCTGGCCGGCGATGGGCTTCAGGAA
The DNA here is from genome assembly GCA_032433595.1 of Conoideocrella luteorostrata. NCBI lineage: Eukaryota > Fungi > Ascomycota > Sordariomycetes > Hypocreales > Clavicipitaceae > Conoideocrella > Conoideocrella luteorostrata. The sequence goes on from JASWJB010000042.1 coordinate 2,762, forward strand.
GGGAATCTGCAGGAGATCGTTGGCTATCGCACCGATAGCCCCCAAGCTCTCTCTGGAGAGGAACATTTGCGGACAAGCAGGAGCCAGAAGAACGGTGCCATCGCGTTTGCCAAAAGTTCCAGAAAACTTTCTCGGGGGCTTCAAACGCAGTGGCCCCACGGGAGGGTCGGCAAAGGGAATGGCGTTGAAGGTCTCGACGTTGAGAGTTGATCTCCCGATAATGGTACCGCCAGAGGGAAGATTAACATCAACAGTTGCGCGTTCTTCAAGGACAGGCTCGGGTTGGACAAGTGGTTCGGAGCCATGGCCGGGGCCGGGGGCATGTGCCGGTTTGGCTAATACCACAGCGACATATAGCCCAACCAAGGCTGACTGTAACTTGATGAACCTCATGCTTGTGGGTCTGACTGTAACAATTTGTTAGCATGGGGACAGTTGCATTATGACTGGAATTATTCCTTTATGATATGGAGACACTAACCTAGCCACAAGGTGGATGTATCACACAAGAAAAAGAAAAAAAGAAAAAAGACCAAAAAAACCAAGAGGAAGAAGCAGAAGTCTTAGGGGAGGAGGACGCGTTGGCAACTTAGAAAGTGGTAACCATGATTGGGAAGGGGGAGTGGCCGGCTATATTTATGAATCAAGTCAAACAGGCGAGGTAGTATTCGGATCTGTTATTGCTAGGTTCCAAGGCCCATAGGTCTACAGCCTTGTTTGCTAAGAGGATCCATGTTGGAGAATCGGGTCTTTCTCAGCCGATTGCAGTTGCGTTCTCATTCAGTCTACTGTCTCTACACCAAAGCATGGTCTGATCCCGTCTAACTACATAGCTCGACTTGGCAAAGGGGCTAGGCCATGGTAGAGGGCGGACACGAAAGATGAGGGAGGACCCATGTCTTTGCTCTGCGTCGCGGAGGTTTGGCCGGCATGGTAAGACATCCGGCGATAGCCCCCAAAGCAAGCCATCGTAAATCCAAATCTGCGGCTAATTTCCCCGCATGGTAGTCGGGACGAAAAGGATCTGGAAAACAGACAAATTTAGCGATGTGCCAGCAGCATCAGGTTGGGTGCGGGGTGACAGAGAAGCGCAAAGACAAGAGAGCACATGAAGGGTCGCAGGCCCGAGAAAAGTCGACACGAGCATGACTGTCTTGCATTGTACGGACGATGTTGTCAATTAAAGCCGAGGCGAAGTTGGGGCAACCGCAGAATTGTTGTGGAGGCGGCAACACCTAGTGCAAGTATAGACTTTGACCCGCTGGACCAATTTTCTATTTCCGGCAAGAAAAAAACGAGGCGAGATGGTCTAAAGCAAGCTGAAGGGCAAGACAGCCGCCTCTTGTGTTGCTTCGGCGTGTCGTGTCGCGTTGTGTTGTGCTGTGTTGTGTTGTATCATTCCACATTGCGTAGGAATGCAGGGGTCGGGGCATGCCACCCACACCTGCCCCAAGGCATGGGTAGATAGATACTGGATTCTGGTATATACGTCGCATTCGTTTCGTTTCCCAGCCTTAAATTAAGCAACAGCTTCACAGGTTCGATGGCCGGCATGATTCGCGAGTACCGGGCGCATGCTTGTGGGTAGAGGCTCCCCGAGACATTGGCTGATGTCCTTGTGCAACGAATGAGACGGAGGGAATGTGGCAAACAGACAAAAATTCGAATGCAGTGTGATGAGCCCCATGGTGTTGTGCTGCCTACGTCGGCGTGACCAAACGAGGGGTGGTTACTGGTGGATGGATGGATGGTGTCCATTTTGCGGATGGCACATACGATGGATATGCAAACACGAACATAATCCGTGCATGGCGCCTTCCTCATCGCTTCGCAACTCGACGGCTCCTCGAAATGACAAGATCATCGACGCCAACACCGACACCAGACGAAAATTAAACGTTTCGCGCACGTTGGCCAACCCCGCAAACAATGCTCCCGTCCTGACTCCGTTGATGAAATCAAGAGACTAGTTAACGCGAAGAAACCCCCAACCCACCCCGCACAGTCTTCATCGTCTCTTTGCCGCCACAAGTTCAACCCCAACCCCGTGAGCCCCTGTCAGTCCGCCAACACACCTCTACAACGCAATTACCACCATCACATCACCACGGACTGCGTACGGAGTACGGAGTATACTTTCCGACTGCGGTATTCATCTAACCCGCTCGGTATTGCACAATCTCCTAGATTCCGGAGGAGCTCTGTGGATTGTGTCGATGGACCCAGTTTCCCACTCTCGTCCCTTTTTCTCCCTTTTGCCCCTGGGAACTTCTAGTGACCCCGGTTAACCTACCAAAACATAGCGCATGTGATGTGGCTCTTTGTAAAAGCAGGACTTACAATAACCTCTATTATCATAGAAAATAGGCTACAAATAAAGCACGTTTAATTTCCTAGGTTCCATTGGTTTCCTAGGCCCACACATACATCCACAGAGCTGCTCCGGAATCTAGGAGATATGTTATACTCTGAGGGTTACCACCACCTAATCAATATCCCGGTTACCCAATTGGGGCAGACCATAGCATCCCTGGAGATTTCAAGGGCATACCACCCTTTCCGAACCAGGGAAGGGAAGGGAGGTGGAGGTGGAAAGGCAGGGCGACGGATCAAGCACAGAGCAAAGAGCAATGGTCGACGTCGAACAGGTTCTCACCACATTAATTCCCGACACATGAGCACAGCCCGCCCATCTCTCTTGATCTCCAAGCCGCCAAGTGCAGAAAACACAGAGCTATCGTTCTTTCTACCTCGGTCTTTCTGTGCCCCGCATTTGGAGCTCTAGAAAATTAGCCGAGAGAGCCAAGATAGGAAGAGCCATTCGACCTGGTCTCGCGGGCGTCGAGACATTACTAAGGGGAAGTTCCGCTTATCTCTGCACCCGCTGCGCGACCCCTGGCTAGGTGCTAGCACATCGCAGCACAGCGCTGCTCCACTCACCCGAGGTCTGAGCACTTACCCAGCTTCTGCCACGAGGGAGAGGAGAATTTATTCAATTTATCTCGTTGGCGCCTCCTCGTCAATCGGAAACCGATGCAAATTAAATAGCCCTGGAAATGTCCCATTTGGTACGGAGTATTCGTGCTTCATGTCTAATGCTCAACCTTGTCAAGGCAGAACGAAGATAAGTATCGTATGCCCCGGATCTGAGAACTGCGACTAGACTCCCGCCGGGATCTGGCCTACCCGCGCTATTGCTGTGAAATACCCGACCGGCCCAGCCCCCAATTATGACGACAGCTGTGGGCCGCCAACAACCAACCAATTTTAATCACAATAATGCCCCAATTATGCTTTGGAAGCCTACGGAACCGGGGGTACTATAGTGTAGCACAGCACAGCACGGCATAGAATTGTATCGCATCGCATCGCATCGCATCGTATCGCATCATATCACATTGTGTTGTATTGTTCGGTATCCATCCTACTATTATATTATATACTATTCTTCTCTTTCTATTGCGCAGTAGTGTCCAACAGCTCAGCCCTGAACCACAACCTGGCCTGCACCTTCACGTATTGTTGTGATATCCCTCAACTCCACTTCTCCTTTCCGCGCCACGATTTCCCAGCACGGCTCGTGATGGCATATCCAGAATATACCCAACATATCTATTGTTCGAGGGGTCCGAGTTTTCATAATGCTCAATATATGTGGAGATAAAAGGACCAGATTTGCAGCCACCTGTTCTAAAGTCTCTCTTGGTATCATCCACTCGCTGGGCTGGACTGTCCTGCAATATGCGTTTCTTTGTCCATCTCACTCTCCTTCTCTCAAGCCTTGCGATTTGCCATGGCTATTACCAGGATATATCGTGCATTGAAAACCACGCTCTGGTTGCAAGGTGGATGAAGGGTGCTGTTGATCTCGCCGATGCTGCGCTTCAAGGTCTTACTATATTGATATCAGCGCAAACGTTGATAGTAGGAAAAAGGTCCCATTTGCTCGTCATTCAATACGCTTTATCGATCTGTCTTCTCAAAAGCGAGACTTTCCCTTATGGGAAATGACGAGGCTAAAGCAGGGTTTTAGGCCGTGCTACACCACAACCCTGAACGGGATGGTGTGCCCAAGTTCCTACAGAGATTTGTACCCACTGATTACCCCAAAACCCGAAACAATCGCTTTCAGCACCTAGGTGGAGATGAGCTTATTATATATTGCGATTACCACCGTTTTATAGAGAATCATAAATGTGATGGAACGATACAAACAGGTCGGGCATGCGATACATCCACTATTCAGGACGTATCAATGGACAAACAGTACTCAGAGTATCGGGACGTCTCGAAAATTACACTAGTATGGTAATTTATTTCAATTTAACTGGCCCTCGAAACGGCAGCCGCCGAGAAAAGTTCATTGTACTCCGTTACTACTAGTCGTCTTGGGCACAGCCGTCAACGATAGGTCCTGCTCAAGTTCAACTTTGTCCCGGGTACATTTCTGCAGCCAAAGATCGCCAATTCCAGGTTCTTGAAGATATTCGCCATTTACTAGCAGACCAGGCTGAGGAGCCGCTACATGATTATCTAGGAGGGCTGAGAATAGCTGAAAACGAAGAACAAGAGGGAGAAGAGGGAGAAGGGACAAAGGAGGGAAAAGAGAAGAAAGCCCCAACAGGGAAACCCCCCCCCAGTTGCGTATGCTTATCTAGGGGACGCTACATTGCTTCATGCGGTGATGAGAGCAGATCCTAGCAAGTACCTTTATCCCATTGACCCAGAGAGTGGAAGCTTCATTAAGTTGGTATGATCTCAGAAGAGCGCGATGGCAGAGAACTCGGACGACTGGTTCTGGTACCTTCCCCTACTTTGGCTTAAGCGCCAGATTGATTCTCGGACCTTTGGGCAGCGATAGTTTGGTCATTTTGGCACAAACTGGGACACTCAGGAAACTGAGATACAGAAAGTATAACGATGAGACACTGTGACGGAATGTATATTACACAAGCATTCTTTTTACAGCCGGAAAACCTCTGGCAGGCCAACCCGAGCAAGGCTACCTGCTCATCAGCGAAGGAGGACATGGATATAGAGTCACTGGTAGCCGCAGAATGCAATTATAGTTGACGGATAATTACAGGAGGACAGCATCGTTCGTCATCCCCTCTGCAGCGTTGTAGCCCTCCTTATTCGTATAACCGATTGGCACTCGGCGGACAGCCTTGATTACAAGCCACAGTCACTAGCTGGTGACACTCTTTTCCTACCAGGAGGCAGGGGCTCTTGTTGACGATAGGGACCTCCATTAAATTCTGCTGTGAACTAATCCATCCCATCCCCCCCCCCCTCCCCCACTTCCCCCAGGAACATCGCTTACCCTTCCCAGCGAGCAGCGAACGAGGATTCTCCAAAAAGCTCTGTCCAGCTAGCAGTAGTGCTAGTCACGAGCTTGGAGTAATGGCACTGGTTCCGAGGTTTGTGTCTTCGACTCCGGCCACATCCCTGGCAATTACCCCACGCATGTCCGCTCATGGCAGCCGCCGACAGGATGAATCGGGCCTCCGATCGACAGCGTCAATGCGAGGGAAACGGGGAAAATGATATCCAGGCCGTTTGTGTCGACCGGTTGTTGGAAGCGATACAGCCAATTTCGTCTGGTCGAGTGCACCACGACGCCAAGGTTCCGCTTGTCGTTGGACTCAACACGGGGACCAAAACGGAGGCTTGTTGGCCGGGATCATGGCGGGGTAGCGAATTTGAGTTTGAACAACTGGCACGTTATTAATGGAGATGCCGCTGGGGAGGACATATAAAGTACGTTGCACAGTTTGCCGTTCCATCCCTAAGTAAAAGGTAGGTCCGGACCTGTCCCTTTTAGGCTGTTTGGTCCGTGGTCATGGGCATGATGGCGGCGCGCCAAGCAGCGTGGCATCAGTCCCTTTCCCACGAACACCGGAGACCCATCCCCAGCATCGGATATCATCGCACCCGCCCGCAGGCATTGTAAGTGCTCCGCATATCTGATCTCACGTGGATACAATACCTCGGTATGCTCGCCTAACCCATGCTGCAGTTTAATTATACGGGAGAGATGGGTAGTTACACGGGCCGGAGCTTCTGGCGGTTTGGTACTTCCCGAGGAGCAACCCCCTCTATCAACGTCACCTAAACGATATGATTTTCAGGATTATCTTATTTTGAAGCACATAGAGGCAGCATCTTGAGAAATGGCGCTATACTACAGGTCTGGGGAAATAGCTGCTGAACTCGAAGAACAATCGATGCTAGGAAGCAATTGATAGTGCTGCAGATGCTGAGCATGAAGGTGTTGGACTGCGCGATGACGCTCGGTAGATGGGGCATTGCTGAGAATGAATTGCACATGGCATGGCTTTGGATGCTCCGTTTGTACTGCGATACGCTGGTAGCTCTACCGTGCGTTACTATAATGACTAGAACTGCGACAGGCCGATTACAAGCAGAAATGTCGTAGCAGAGTCTCTGTGTTTACTAGAGATATGATTTATCTGCTCGTAGCGTGGAAGTGGCCAAAGCACTTTTTATTTTGGCTGCACATGACACGAGGCCACTCGCCATCATGAATACCGCAGAGAATGCCGAAAAGAGAGAGAGTCTCGTCTTCGTCTAGACCAACCCATACGATACATAATAGAGCACCGAGAAGAATGCAGGTGAGTAGCATTAGACTAGCACTTGTCTGCTTTTTCGTCTTGTTCATTGCGCACTAATATTATTCAGATTGCTAGTACAGCTTTGTGGAAAGCGCAAAGAAAGTAATCAGTTGCGGCCATGTCGATGATTACACAAGTTCATTTATTATCATAATTCTTCAATTGCTGATCTGAGTGCATACTTTGGCGATTGCCCGCTGACTGACTTTGCTACTTGTCCGAATAATATAGTCATCCCAGGAAGAACTAAGCTTACTCTCTCTCTCTCTCTCTTTAGTTCTATTAGTTTTTATATCAGCTGCCACTCACTATGTAAAGCTGCGCGCAATACGACCTAATAAGCATACGTATTATGAGATGAACGGCCAATTGCCGACAGTAGTGTCATGATACGCAACGGTGGCGGCAACAAAACGGAGGAAGAAGATAGGGCAGTGGTATAAAAGGAGTGGAGGATCATGCTCAAGGGCAAAACGGAGAGCGGTACAAGACCGGTTTCCGAATCACCAGACGGAGGATCAGCACTTGGTCAGCGGGTCGCAATGCCATTATGATCCAGAAGCTCCTCCGCAGCGCTCAGTTGGTGCTGTCACACGAGTGCCATACAGTCAGTGCAGCGGATTCTTGATACTCGTTCCATCTGTGTTGAAGAAATAGAGCCCTTTCACTACTGATGGGGAACGTTATCGGAAGGCAGCCTGGGGAGGCCGGTCGGAGTTTCGGTACAGAGTTTGTAGCCCAAACAACATACATCCACAGTTTCGGGACAGAGTTTGTAGCCAAAACAACATACATCCACAAGGAGAGAAATTGGCCAAGTATCGCAAAAGACTCGAAGCAATTTGGCATCGCTGGGATTCCGTCATGTCGGCGTCAGCGCGAATTCAGGACCCCAAGGCCTTTCAAGTATAGATATCGCAGCTTCTTGATCAATGATCAAGAACAGACGGTGTTCCACGGCATAGACGCAGAGAACCACGAGACCACTGGCAAGCAGATTCGGGTAATAAGTGCAAAGGCCAATGGTTGAACTCAGCTAAGTGGACGGTAGTACTCTCTCTTACACGGTCGGAACAGCTATGATCAAATCCTTCCCTGGCCGTAGCCAAAATCATCTGATATGCGAGATCCGCTACATAGCAATTAGTGGCACATGCACTTGCGACGGAAAGATGGGGCGGCATCATTTGTTTCTGATGTTTGTTTAGACTTACCAGCTGTGCCGCTGATGTTAAGTCCTACGACAAAGCTTTTCGCACGTCTTGCTCCAGCTGAGGCATCTCCGCCTGTTGATGCATATTGATTCGGACATATTTCCGGGCTAGTCTGGGGTGGGAATATCAGGTAACAAACTGCAAAATACGTATGTATGCCAAGCTTGAACCAGGGAGCACATTCCGCTGAGATTACGTCGCAAATATTCAAATGGTGATTTTGATAGCTTCTCCAACAAGTCAGCATGACATAACTGCGCTGTTTGCGTCATTTCTCCAACTACCTGTCTGCTGAGCTATTTATCCGCCGTCTGTCAAACGAAAATCATGCAGTCCTGGAAGCTTTCAATATAGTCAGTGTCGTAACCGCAGTCGCTACTTGCGATTATAGTCCCTCAACGCGCCTTCAAAGTCTCTGTCGTCGCAGGTCCTGCCTCGGCAGAGGCACCTTGGTCTTCAGATTGTATATGGGTCTCACCGAAACGCCTTATAGCTTTCTACTCACCAAGCCCACCACAGTGTCTGGATAGGACCCTTCTGATGAGAGAACTCAAGTGAACAGAACGCTTAGCAGCCGAGGCTTTCTAAGAACATCGATATTGCGCAGTAATTGCCGAGTCAGCCTGCGTCCATTTCCCCCTGTTTATGTGAAGACAGTCGCAGCGCTGGGCCAAGTCAACTGTTAATACCTGGATGATGCTAACTAACACAGCATACCTTAATTTTGCTACTGTTCTTAAAGGTTAGAGCATATCGCATGACAGACTCCCTTTGCTCGATGCACGCCAAACGTACAACCACTGAAAGTTGGATTCTTCGTCCTGTTTCCATCATGCTGAAATACATTCTACCTAGATTGCCGAAACTCATCTTTCGCTGCTCATAGAATCCTTGCGCTGTTCCTGTTCTTTCATTCATCCCCATCGTTTGCGCTGACATGTCCCCCATCATACATGTAAGCCGGGGCATTCAGCCGCCTCATGCCACCTCACCAGTCGACGTCATGGACCGGCTGCAGATCAAAGCGGAAAGGGCCTACTTCTAGCTGATACAGAGATACGCAATGATGGCCCGTATATCTACAGGGGTTGCGTGCCCCCTCTGGTATTGTATGCGACCGGCCATGCGGGTTGCTGCAGTTGGTTCGGCGCGTAATGGGCGGAGCGTTGCCTGATATAGCTGCTGACGCATAACATCGTTATTATCATATGCGATGTGCATTAGGCAAGGTTTTCCCATCTTGTAAAACGCCGAGCTGCTGCGTGACTTGTTTTTCCAGACCTTGGTCTTTTTGCTTGCGTCGAGCCCGCGAATTGATCAGTTTTCTGCGGCACCGGATCTATCAACTCCCCCATGCGCTATCGAAACATACTCTAACAAAAGCTTGAGATACCTTGTGCTTCTGCTACAATATGGATGCTATTATACAGTCGATCCAGTCCATGGCTGGCTCAGCCGATGAGTTCGAGCGCAAGAAACTGATTGATACGCTACACAGCGTCATTCACTCCATCGAAGGACCACAAGAGTTTATGCAGCGGCTTCTTTACTCGGTAAGGAGCAGATTGGTGAAACAGCCGCCATTTTTCATGCATCTGATACCTTCTATATAGCACGTCAACATCTCTGTCGCACGAGTAGGGTGCGACTTGAAGCTGTACAACCACGTGGCAGATAGTCCCACGCCAGTCTCCGCGCAGTTTGTAGCTGAGAAGGCAGGGGCGGACCCTGAATTGGTCGGTAAGTCGTATCTATTGTCTGGACGCGACGCATTATTGACGATCGAGCCATCTCAGCTCGCTTGCTGCGGTATCTTGCTTCTATTGGGACGCTGGATGAGGCTGGCGCGGGGCTGTTCAAAGCCAACACCCAGACGAAAACCCTCGCTGATGATGCATGGCAGAGTGCCATAGTCCACAAGTACGGTTCTACGGTTCCGATTCGACTTTTCCCAACCCTACTCAAGGAGATTGACAGGACACTGACCATTTATGTATAGCTTCGACACTGCGTGGCCATGTTACTTAGCCATGCCTGCATTTCTCAGAGAAACTGCCCACAGAGATGTTACAGATCCGAAGCACAGCCCCTTCAACAAGGCATTCGACACGAAAACGGACTTCTTCGAATGGCTGCCTCAGCAACCGTGGCTGTTTACCAACTTCAATACCTACATGACTGTCCAGCGCCAAGGCATGCCCACATGGTTAGACAAATACCCGTACAAAGACCGAACTCAAGGCATGCAGCCAAACCAAGTGTTTTTCGTCGATATCGGCGGCGGTATGGGCCACCAGAGCGCTGCTCTACGGGACGCGCTCCCCAAAGACATGGCGCATAGAATCGTAGTACAGGACCAAGCTGCCGTGACTGCACAGTCCGTCAAGAAGCAAGGCGTTGAGAACATTGTCCATGATTTCTGGGAGCCGCAGCCAATCAAGGGGGCACGCATCTACTACATGCGCAACATCATCCACGACTGGTCCGACGACAAGTCCTTGGACATTCTTCGCAATACGAAATCCGCAATGGGCCCCGACTCGCTGCTGCTGATTGACGACATGGTTCTTCCGAACGAAGGAGCCCACTGGCAAGCCACGCAACTTGATATACACATGATGACGGTGTTGGGCTCTCGCGAGCGCTCGAAGGCGCAGTGGGAGACGCTCATTGCGCGGGCAGGCCTCCAGATCAACGCCATCCACGAGTACACTGAGAGCCTGGGCGATTCCATCATTGAATGCGTGCTTCCACCGGATTCAGGCAAGCCTTTCGACACTGTCGGTCGCGCCCTTCCACCTCTGATGGAGGGCCACGTTGAGTTGGTCAGGGCTATCGGAGAGTAAGGTGAATTTTGGTCTGGACATTGCACAGGGGGGGAACAGAAACTACGACAAACCTGCACATCTTGCTGACCAACAGCCTCCATCAAAGCCAGGCCAGGAATTCTGCGGAACGGGCACAGCCCCGCAGTGGCATATTGCTGTCCTGACCAATGATCCATGAATACAGTGGCAGTGTCATGCAGTGACATGCAGTGTCACAGTGTGTGGGTTCGAGATGCAGAAAGAGGCCGCAGCTGGACCGCGATTGCAGCTGCCGAAACAGGGCCAAGATCAACCCTGCTGCCCCACCATTTTCGGTGACATACGAGTACGATTTGGGCATCTTCCGCACACCCATGTGATGGATTAAATCTTGTTTTCCTTTATGTTTTTTTTTTTTTGTCGATTTCTCTAGTCACAGCAGATCTAGCGACTTCGCGTCTAGTTTTGATGGTCGTTGTTCAAGTGGTGATGATTGATTAAGGGGAAGGGGACATGGAACCGGGGTGATTTATTTCATTTCGTTTCATTTTTAATTGTCAATTACTATTTTTTTGAGGTTGGAGGTCGGGGAGGAGAGTCTGTAGCTACCTGTACTCCGTAGTAATGCGCACACTTTGTGGTACTACTAGCATGGCTTGTACACAAAGAGGTGTTTCGGAAACATGTCCTAACGCTAACTACTGCTCTGAGCAGGCATCCACTACGGGAGTAGTCAATTCTCTCTCTCCTTTATAATAGCAGTTAGTTAGTTCATTACCGCGCACACCTAATGAGGAGCATCCGGAATTGTCAGAGACCTGGACATCCATCCATGTTTGGCATCGCCGTATTGCCGCCGCTTGCCTGCGCCGTCGGCACATCTGAGGAGATGCTGGACGTTACGATTTTTGGACCGCCTCAGCGAACTCTGCTGCCACCTGCTCCCCGGCTTCACTGTAGATCCACGACCGTCAACAGGAGCACTCTGTAGGCACCATTTAGGCCAGTTCCCATCCCGTCAACGCAGCCCATTAAGACAGAAACTATCGTACGCTGGCATATCCTTCTCTGTTGGCAGCCTAGCCGAGCCACATGCGCTCAATCAGTGCTATCTTTCGAGCAGGCGTAGAAATGGTGGACAGTATGCTTTGTTTCCTACAATTAGATTTGATTGTGCATGCAGGGTACAATGCACTCCGACCAAGTCCTCCCGTCCAGAACAAGGCCGAAATGACTTCCATAAAACGAAACATCAACTGTATCATTATGTATCGTGATTATACTACTAAGGAGGAGGGGTTTTTATTTTTGTCAGTCGTGGACCCGTGTATACACTATCAGAGCACATTGACCAGCAGTTCAACAGATACATAGTATACTTTTAACTAAGTAGTTATAATAAAGTATTGTCTTAATCCTGTGTAGTCATTGACTAGGTATGTGTATCATGACATGGGTGTAATATGTCTAGTTGAGCCCGCTTGCAAAAAATGCTAGCTAGGTACAGAGCTGCGGCAGGGAGAATGCGACTGTAGAAATAGAGCGGACATAAAAGGAATTTCGCAAGTAAATTATCGCTCTCTTTTGCAATCAAGGACATCACTGTATCTCATCTTTCATGTTGGCTATCCAAGGGGTTTCGTGAATGTGAAAGAACAGTACTATAGACGTTCATCATCTGCTTCATCTGAACCTTTAAAAACACCAAATGTAGGCGACCATAATCCCAGAACCTCCCCATCCATGCTGACCTGACAGATTACCTCCTCTTTACGTCTGAATCCTCTAAACTCCTACCTCCAGTACTATCGTCCACAATCAGAGAGAAACCAACCCATCTTTCGTAAATCGTCAGCAGACACAGTCTTCAGCATTATAGGATGACCGCCCATTAGTTGAACAAAAGACACATCTCCAGGCTTAACGATATCAAGGCAAAACTCTTGTCGGGTTTCAGGAATCGACTTCTTAGCGGTTCGATATTTGAACCCCAAAATCTCCTCCGGACATTGATCACGACACTGCTCAATTAACTCTGCCGGTATTCCAAGGTAGATCGGGCCGCAATGATCGCCTCGTATAGGGCGAAGCGCACCAGATGACGACTTTTTTATTCTTCGGCGTTTCAGCACCCTGAACACTCGCATAGCTCTGGCTCTTCAGGACGAAATCTCAGAGCTCGAGAACGAGCTTGACATGCTCGATGCGCGGCACAGCGATAAGAAAGTCAAAGCTGTGAGTAGTGGCACTTTCAGGGAAGACACGATGGAATGCCGTTTGGAAATCATATAAAGGCCCTAAGCAAGAAGCTGAAGCAATGTAGTTTGTGAATGTCTTTTGCATGGAATACAGGGCAATACCAGCTAATGATTGCAGACGAGTTTATTCTGCAGCAATCGACTCTACGAAAATACCCCGCCGCCCCTCGTCGGGATGTAAAGAGTATCAAGAATTGGCACTACAACCATGACTATCGAGCAATAGCCGCCGAGGAACAAGGTACCTTGAGGACGACGAAGATCTCATATACGTTGCACCCAAAGAGAAGACCCCCCTGCGGCGCCTTCTTGACAGCTCTCTTCGATTACGAACGCCAGCCTTTGGGAAGTATAGCAAAGAAGAAGTCCCAGATTTCGATGCAAGCTACGTGACATATTACTCCGATAAGCGTATGGATCAATTCTCCTCAGCTACCATCGTCGTTATTGGCATTGCGATGCTCATAACGCCTATCTGGGTGTTGCAGTCTCTCGAGAATTTTCGTTCCAAGGGTGACTCTTATTACTGTCTCCATCTCTGTACGTCTCCTTGTCGTGTCTTTCGCTATGGCCACGAGGCCTTTCGAGGCGTTGGCTGCGACAGCAGGGTAAGTCCGACTCATCATTCATTTCTAATAGTTACTCTGATGCTAAATAAGTCAAGATATGCGGTGGTTCTTATGGTGTTCCTTCAGCTGAACGTATGAGGTGTTTGCGTACAACTTCGGATGTCGAGTTGAGCTGGTGTACGAGACCGAGACGATTTCTGTAGAATAAAATATCAACCACATTGTTGCATGGCATGATGCCGGTGCTGTGGAGAAGAGAAGTCGTCCTAAATGCCCTGTTAGAAGCTGCCGAGTGAAGGGAGCTGTGCCAGCTGCCAGCGTTCACTGACAAACTGCCAATACAGGGAAGTGGTCGGCGACACCGCCCAACATTTTCAGTGACACCCTTTTTTTTTTTGTCTTTCTTTGTTTTTGGCTATTTCTTTGACGGCGACCGATTTGGCGAGTTGCAACCTGGTGCGGCTCTTTGTTAGAGCAAATCCGTGTATCCGAGCTTATCCTGCACGAGGCACAATGCCTCGCAACATAAACGGAATATTGCGGAGCTTCGGGATCAACCTTATTTAGGAGAGGGGCTATCTGCCGGCTCCATGTTTCGAAATCTTCATCGCATTGCGCAAGCGCCGTTCATGAAACTCTCAGAGACTAAGTCGCTTATGGTAGCCGGCGAGATATGTTGTAGGAATGAAACCAGTATAAAACGGAACAGGTCAAAGATCAACAACTTGGGGACTGCGTGACCAGCCAACTGCCGAAAGCAGACGATGCGACTTGGGAAACGTCAGCGCTCTCCACCGAATGACATAGTATATTACGCTATATCATAACATTGATAATGTTAAGCATTATGGTACGCCGTGTTTCATGTCCTAATCAACGTTTCCAAACTCCAATCGTTGCTATGCCCAAAAGACCGAAAACGCTAATGCCGAGTCTACAACAAAGGAAAATTCAGGTCGCCCCATGGGATATAACCGCCGCCAGTAACCGTTTCATGCGTTTCACAGTCCAAAGGAAAGGCAACGCCAAGTGTATGCATGCACATGTACAAGACATGAACTTAAAAAAAATGAAAATGACTGAAAGAAGAAAAAAAAAAGGGAATGAAAGATGCCCCTTCCTCCCCGGTGCAATATAGTGTCGCCATTAATGGGGGCTGTATTTGTCATCTCTCCGTGGTTGTAAGGAATCTGTCGTAGAATGCGTCGAGACGGCGTCGCTTCGTATTGGTGACATGGACAACTCGACTTGGTCGTCGTCTGGGGTCTTTGACAGATCTGTCACACGTCGAGACCTCGGTTCGCTGTTCGGGTAGGAGAAATCGGAGCCGTAGCGCCCATACCCGGTGGCATTGGCGGTGCTGACTTCGGGCTTGCCAAAGAAGTGATCGTACACGGGTTTGATAGGCGGCACACTGCCACAGACAATAATAACGAATAGCTCCAACCCAGACCAGACGTAGAGATTGTAGGTTTCCCCTTTTGCGAGCGGCGAAGTCAGTAATGAGGAACTTCACCCGGCACGTTGGTGCCAAATAGATGCAAAGACAATAGGGCAGGATGGACAGTAAGTGACCTACATGTGATATCGGAGCGCTCATTCAGAGAAGTCAAGAACATAGTCTTGACGGAGGCAAAGACGGCAGCCGTGATGCCCAATCCCAGCAAAACGCACAGACCGAGTTTCTTCGTCAGGGTTAGGTCCAGGTTATACAGGAATGTGGCTGGCAGCAAGGCCAGGAACAGGTCGGTCAGGATGTTCCAGACTGGGACAAACCAGTCAGTACAGATACAGATATAGGCATCCAAGGGCATTCATCGCTCCAAGAAGACAGCATATCGGTGGGAGTTCGTTCATGGAGAGGGAGAGAGAGAGAGAAATGCATACCGGAAACGAAGATGGCAAAGTTTGTCTGGATCGAAGGAGGCCAGCACTTGGCCTCCCCTGTTTCCACCAAGTGAGGATTCCAGAGAGCCGATGGCGGCGAGCACTGGGCAAACGTGAGCGCAACGTTGACGATACTAAAGACAAGTGCGGACACGACTGTGAAGCAGAGAGACCACTTGCGCCAGAAGGTGGTGGATCCGATGACACGATAGAGTAAGATGCCGACAGATAGCTTGCCGGTAGCGAAGCCCATGATAACAAAAGGTTGGCATATCCAGGTCCATTTCACAGCTTTAACGCGTTCCTGTGGTGTTAGGTAAAATAGATGGCGCAGGCCGCCGAGAGCAATGACCTTGGTCAAAATGGCCACGAAGAGAATGTAGTGTATCTGTCGAGGCATCAATTCCTGCATTTCCTTTCCCAGCCGTTTAATGGCCCCGTGTAAAAAAGACGCAAGGCGGTGACCTACCACGGTGATAAGCATCATCCAGTCATCCAAGCCGGTCCGTTTCCTCATATACCGTCCCAGAAAACGCAGAGCGATAATGACAATGCTCACGCCGGTTGTGACCCAAAAAAGGATCAATGCTCGCGGCCCGCGATCAACATCGCCGCCCACAGGGGCGATTTCAACATCCGGCGGCAACATCAAAATCCGACAAAGTTTTTTCGCATTGGCAGCGAATTTGTGTGACAGGCAAGCAGTAGAGCAAGGCAAGGAAATGCAAAGCAAAGCAAAGCAAAGCACAGCTGGGCAGAGCAGAGCAAAGCGAAGAGTTCGGCAGATGCCACACAACGTCAAAGTCGAGACGAAAAGTCCAGTCTTGGTTGTCTATGCATGCTGATGACGCTGTATAATGGACAATAAAAAATGGTGTTAAGAAAGCGACGAACTCGTTTTGCTCTCGAGAGGACATGAAAACGAAAACGGGCACGGGCAGTGATTCTGGCTGCACCAGTGATCGGCAATTCACTCCTGGCTTGGCAAGCCTAGAGCGGGGATCCCAAAAAAGACAGTGACATTGAAAACACACGCACGCAGAGTCACTGGCCACGTGCGCAGCATAGTGTGCGGGTTTTTTTGCAGCCCCTCGACAGGGTATATTTAGCCGCCGCTGCAGAATGCATGGCAAGCGTGGGAAGTCGTCAGTTGCCAGGGCTCAGGAACTGTTCCTCCGCCCAACCATGCCCTGTTGCGGGCCTAGACGGAGTACAATATGGGGTACCAGCACCATGATACTGGATGTGGGAGGCGTAAAATGCCAGGGCTCAGGGGTTGACGACCCGAGAGTTGATTGCCATCTGCAGCTCTAGTTTAGCAAGCCTCAACGCATTGCTATCATACTAGCTGCCCATTAGGCACGATGGGAGATCGTCTTATCTCAATCGAGCGAATCTAAACCCTAACTAACAGCTGTCAACACCTGTACTTCACAAGGGATATGGGTCGCTCTCAGGTTTCTTCCCGCAGGCGATCAATAGCGCTATGTATCTTGTACAGATGCACCAGTGTCGGTGCCAAACACAGCCAACGAGCAACGGGAGAGTTGTATTTCGTGGCTGATGAAAAGGGACGGGCCTTCGTATGCTTCTGCTCCACACCAAAGCTTGCTGCCCCAACTAGCCAAATAACGCTCCATAACGTCCTAACGGGGATCCAAAGAGTCCTCCGTGTGCCTTGGCCTTGGTGGAGAACCAATCCCCGGTGATTTCCACAGATGGGCATTTGCTAGCAGTATACGGAGTAGCCCCTACATAGTTTACGCAGTAGCTCATCGAGGCACGCACATGGCGAACACAGCCGGCAATAACGGCGGCCGAGGCGGTGACTTGGTGACCGTGCTAATACTCAATTTTACCATGGTGGCTTTTATAGTGTTCTGGGCCGGACGGCTATCAACGTCCGTGCCAACAGGGGTATTCACAACACTCAGAGTTTCTTGCCTGATTGTTCAAATGCGTCACTTCGATAACTATGCGATTCAGCTGCTCTTTCTCGCGTCGCTGCGTGACGGGGGCAGGGCTACTCATACGAGTGAGGACGAAGAACTCTTGGGCAATGAACCATGCACCAAAACGGCCGTCGGTAGCCAATGAGTTCCCTGCCTATCAGACCATGTGGTTCAGGAACGGAAACGGTTTCGACATCGCTTTGACTGTGGCAGTGTGGATGAGATCCAAGGCAGAATAGGGTCCAGATGCCGCTAGACTAATGACTTATAGTAAGCGGGAGAGCCATCTAACCAGCTGGAAACTCA
Source organism: Conoideocrella luteorostrata (assembly GCA_032433595.1). Taxonomy (NCBI): domain Eukaryota; kingdom Fungi; phylum Ascomycota; class Sordariomycetes; order Hypocreales; family Clavicipitaceae; genus Conoideocrella; species Conoideocrella luteorostrata. The sequence continues at coordinate 20,393 of JASWJB010000042.1, forward strand.
GTCATCGTTGATGTCTTGCAGACTGATAAAGCAGCCCGCCCACGATAGTTCAGACGCTTGAGTGTCTAGACCATGTTGTGTCTTACACATCGCATCATCGCGCCACGTTATCGGGATACCCTTGATTGTGCCAGTGCGCAACGGAGTCCTCCGCAACCGTTGACGAGATTCTCAGCCCGCACAAAATGCGGGGGTTTGCATCGTACGCTGATTCACGCATCGTTGAAACTCAATCTGCAAGCACTACTGAAAGAGTGTGCCGTCAATTACCCTCTGCTGTGAGTCTAGGACGCCGCGCCAGCTGTGAATTCATCAACGTTTGAAACACCGCTCTCAGACCCTCCCCCCAATCGGTTCTCTCGTCTATTGGAGTCATAGCTGTTGTTCTCCCTTTTTTGAGCTGAGGCGCTGTGTTGCGCGCGACGTTGCTATCGTCACTTCATTTTCGGGTTTCGAAGCGCCAGTCCTGTGAATGCCTTCGCTACGCACAACAATATATCAATCTTGGGGTTTGGCAAAGGTTATGAGCCGGCTCAAGCTGGCCATGGCTGAATCTTGGGTCGAGATCTTGTACGTTCAAGACCGCAATTGATTTCATGGCAAGACTCGCTTTGTAAAGATTTTATTAGCGTTTCATGGGTCGTTCTCTGTCTTAGACATGTCAAAGATCAGTCAGCTGGCAGACTTTGCGTCGTGAAGAAACGGTAAAGGGACGCAGGAGGTCGAGGTGTAATTTCTCCGACACCTCCGTTTTGGATCTAGCCAAGTAGTAGCATGGTTGTCTTACAGGCGCTGATGTTACCGGTGGTTGGATCCAGGGTACCCTAGATCTGGAGGACAAAGATGGACATGCTGCGCCTTTCCTGTGATTCTTGCACATAATCAATCTACTTCATCGGAGCAAGCTGACATCGCCTATGATGAACGTATACTCCGCGTTCAATAAACCAGTCGTACACAGCGCCTGTGCGAGACAACCAGCAACCAATGGACGTCGTGCGTAGCCAACCCACGGCGGAGAACGTCGAGGTATTGAAGCTGAAGCGGAAGAGTCGGACCTTGGACACATACTGATGCTCTAAATTAGCCTACGACGATTGGCCACTTGAACAGGAAGAGCCCAATAAGTATAAGTAGTAACTTATCATAGATCACGGAAGCTTGGAATGAGGTAATGGCTGCTGTCCGGTCTGTTGTCTCGCATCTCATCCTCATCCTACGGAGTAGCGGCCACCAAACAACTAACTAAAGTGGAGCCGAGTCTGACAACAGCGCATGACGGCAGTCGATAGAGGACGAAGCACTCATTGGAGGGGAAACGAACAGTGGAAGAATAAAGCTGCCTGGCGATGGCGCTAAACTGATTTGAGCTACGTGGCAAGTCCTAGCCAATACTGATGCCGATCCTATGGAGGCTGACTGCCGGACGGTTATCTCAGTACAGAGATGCATCTTCCATCACCATCTTCGGATGACGAGCGCATTGCACCAAGAAAGCGGCATGTCTGACGGCCCCCCAAGGACAGCATTACCATGTGAAATCAATTGCGCTGGCCAAATCGTCAACGCTGCTCAAGTTTCGACATTGCATGCCCCTCCCTGGAAGCAAAATCAAGGCCCGTTGAGCTTCTTCTTATTCCGCCACGCTCGTGCTACCTACAGACTCGGTTCCAGATGGTCGGCGTTCCGGGACGATCGAAGGGCTGCAACACTTGCCGTAGGCGCAAGAAGGGAGTAAGATCCACCATGCCCTTTGGCAGTTTGCCGCTTTTTTTCGTTCACCGTTTGACGTGAGCACGCTGACCTTTCCAAGTGCGACAGAGAAAGTCCAGTCTGCGGACAGTGCCGAACTGCCGGACTAGTCTGTGGGGGATACCAACGAGAACTCGTTTGGCGTAATGCGACACAGGAACAAATCAATGCTGCCTCCTCAGCAGCCGACAAACGCCGCATGATACAGTTATACAACAGCAAATCTCACACATCCCCCACAGTCACTCTACATCCCTCGTTTGCAAGAACTGCCAGGGAAGCTCAGTATTTTGGTCTATATTGCTCAACATACCTCCCCAAAGGTCGACGAGCCATCCCTTTAGAGTCGACACGGTCTACACCAAGAAGTTGGATCGTACTCTTGGATAAGCTTTACTCAACCGACGATGTCTTGAAACACGTGGTATTGGCTTTGAGTACCTCCATGCTCGCAGTGGAAAGTGGTGATGCCCACCTCAAGGTGAAGGGGCTCCAGACTTATACGAATAGTGTGCGACAGATGGCTATGGCAATTCGAGACACTAAGAGAGCCAATTCCGATGCCGTGATAGCCGCTGTCAAACTTGCTGTTTGTTATGAGGTAAGCAGGAGCTGGCACAAAAACAAAAGTGACCGGAGGTTTGTTAACTGTTGCTCCCTTCAACAGATCCTCTTCGGGCTAGACGGTGACCAGTACGAGCAAATGGGCCGCATCTCGCAGATTGTAGGATGGTATGGCCATGTTGACGGCCAGCTAGCCCTATTCCAGCAGCGAGGTCCTGAGGCCTTGGTCTCTGGACCCGGACATCGGCTCTTTGTCGGCGGCAGGCTGGACTTGGTGAGTTGGTTTAGCATTTCGTCGAATTGGCCACGTCGTGTACTCACATACTGTAACAGGTTCTCGTATCAATTTCGAGAAGGAAAAGGTCACCGCTTAGTGCATCCCGCTGGATGACACAGCCGTGGGAGCTGATCCCCAAAAGCAAGATGGACGAAATAGTTGACATACTGATTGAGATTACGGGGCATATCGAAGATCTCGACATATTGAGAGCCCATGCTGGTGACGTGGCGACGGCCGACGAGCTTCGCGACACATTGGTCTACCGGTGCATGCAAACTTATCGGACATTAGTCGCATGGACCGAGACGGTTGGCGATGCCCTGTATGCGTTCGATCCCAATGTCGTTGGGCTGCCTCTCCCAACACCTTCTACAGATGAAGATTACGAGCTTCTGCATCTTAGCATCGTGTATTGGATAACAAGCCTATTTCTGTACTCAACCTGGGAGTTTGCTCTGCAGCAAAACATACAACCTAGCTACCTGACAACTGGGGTGTCTTGTATCGACAGCCCGCCCCATCTCGACTCGCCACAGTCAGATACCCAAATTTCCGATACGTCATCCATCAACTACGCACGTCGAATTGCTTGGAGCATCCATTTGTTCTTCGCCCCGGGCACCGGCGCATGGGGAGCCAATGCAGCTCTTCTCCCGTTAGGCTTTGCTCTACGATTTCTTATGGTGAAGGAGTCTGGCTCTCCATTTAGCGAAGAACGAAAGCTACTTGTGTCGTGTTTCAAGAAGCCATTCATGGGGACGTTTGTGGGACGATTCCTCCGGAACTTTCAGGAGGAAGAGTCGCACCCAGACCTGAGGAACATACCAGGCATACAGGGCATGGAGATGAGGGCTAGGAGTTGGTGGCTCAAGGGCTACGGTACGTAGGTTTCTTGCAATAGCCTCCTGAGGTCAAATTTGGCCCTAGTATCAAATTAATGGGATATGATTGATTTCGCAATTCACCTGAGCATTGCTTTTTGGGGATCTGTTCCGCTTCTAGTTCTACTAGCTCAGTGCCACCTTCGCAAGAAAAACGAATCATGATGGAAAGAAGAAGAGGATGATTGTTGGCTCGTGCAGCGGACTTGCGGGAAATGTTGGCACGTCAGAGGGACCCGACAAGATCATGGGGCGGTGAATAAAGAAGCTCTGGAATTCTGTGTGATAAAAAGGCTATTCATACTCTGTAGAATAAGTAAAGTCCGCCAACCTTCACCCAAAATGTCACTGATGCGCTCTGATTGGCTGGACTGCCAGATACCGTATTTGTGCACTAGACTCACTTCGGTGGCGGTTTGTGCTAATTTTCCAGTTGGTGGTGGATAATTAGAGTAACCAGCACACCCTCAGCAAAGACGCACCTCCTTTAACAAACAGAAAAGTACTTGTGTCAGTTGGCTGGCCTGGTGACAAAAAGCAAAGTCGGGCGACATGGAAGTGATTGATGGTTTGCCCTCATCTCATGCGTTCAACACAGTAATCGCCGTCGTTGACAACGCATTTCTGAGCTTTTCAACCTTACTTGAGATATCATTTTCATCGAAGGTGCTGACCAAAGTAAGCCTTCTGTCATCATCTTCAAGCATGTTACTGGTGGGAGAGATAGAAGAAAAATGGTTTCGGGTGCAGTTCTGCGAGAAAATATCCTTGTCGTAACGGTTCGGCGTGACCATCTCAACGTCTGCAAGGCTACGCGCGTACGCTGCTGGATGTCCAGAAACACTGCTCCGCAAAATCGTCTATTGGCTGAATGCTTTCCAACCTGCATTGTAAAACCTTCCGGATAATAAGGTTCCAAGCCAATAGACTCCAGACCTGGTCAGGTTTTCATCTCTTGTGGAGTTGACTGTACGCCTCGATCCAGAATCCGACGCTAGGGCCAACTGGAGGCTCGTCATGCCGACTTGCTTGTGGCTGGATGTACATGCTTGCTTGAATATGGCGGTCGTGGCTGAGTGTCATGACAGTTGTCCTACTGCCATTGTATCCGTTCTGTCCAATAATGTTCTAGCAAATTCTCGCGTCACCACCACATATGTACTAGATCGCTGGGGTTGCACCATTCATTATCAGCAACATGCGAATGTCGAGCCCCATCAAATCCAGCTTGAATGTCTTGGCATTGTGTAGTACGGTTGCCACCGAGGTCCCGGGACAAGATCCAAGTAACTTGTCAATATGCTTTTCAACGCTGCTCTAGCTACGTCATCATCGCGACTTAAGCTGCGGGAACTGCGTAGATATGCCTTCCGATTTTCATCACCTTTGCCACAAAGAGGCTAACGGATCCAGAAGAAATGGGCAGCAACGCGTGTGGTGTGTCTCAAAACAAAGATTCGGAATTTAGTCATGTTTGTAGAGATGGCACAGTGAGGACTTCGTTTCAGTTCCAAGCATGGATCTCCACTCCTGGAATCAGCACTGAGGAAGGAGAATCTTCAGGTCACGAACCTGCAAGGTCCTTTCTGGAGGAATAGAGCAGCCTTCCCGTAAGGAACCATACAGTAGCCGTTGTGGGAAGGAGCAGTGGAGCCGTCAGAAAAGGAGTTCTGCATTGTTTTGCAAGAGCTTGTCCGGAACCAGCTCTGCAGCACGTCCGCGACGCTTTATTGCTGTGTTAATAGAGCCCACGTCCAGAATATTGCGCAGTGCAATACCCGCCTTATTATTTCATTAATAACGTGTTGGGACAGTCAGCAGCCTCGATCAAACAGCCACCTGGCTGAAGGTCGATACACTTGGACGCTCTTTTAAACTCGCATTCTGCATCCTACATAATCCATTGTCAATCGACTGGCATCGAACGTGGCGTCATTCAGGCAGCACTACGATGGCCGACTAGTCTAAGAATACTTGAAGTTCACATTTCCTCGGCGTCGTGACACATTCACTATTGGTGCAATTGCCTGGGTACCAACCATTACACTCCGGCGGTACCCATCGAACATGGATATAAATGAATTTAGGCTCCGGCCTCGCAAACCTTCCCGGACACAACAAGCAGAGCCTCTAACGCCGGGACAGACAGAGCCTCCAAAGCTGGGACAGACAGAGCCTCCAAAGCTGGGACAGACAGAGCCTCCAAAGTCGAGACAGACAGAGCCTCCAAAACCGGGACGGACAGAGCCTCCAAAGCTGAGAAAGAGAGAGCCTCCAAGGTCGAGACAGACAGAGCCTCCAAAAACGGGACGGACAGAGCCTCCAAAGCTGAGAAAGAGAGAGCCTCCAAAGCCGAGACAGACAGAACCTCCCAAACGAAGACAAAAAGAACCTCCAAAGACAAGACAGACAGAATCTCCCAAACAAAGAAAAAAAGAACCTCCAAAACAAGGACAAAAGCAAAGACAAAAGGAACTTGCAAAGCAAACACCGAAAGGACTTCTTGGGGAAAAACAAAAATCCGTCGCGGCGTGCGGTGCCTGCCAGGTCAAAAAGACAAAAGTAAGCACATACATGCATTTCCCGCGTGGGTTTGGCATGGGACCGTTGTATTTTGCTTTTTGGCAATGTAGTTTGGCTTACCTTCAACTTAGTGTGATGCTAGGCGGCCGACTTGCACAGCGTGCGTTAAACGTAGGACAAGATGCCTATACGCTTCCCTCCACTCTGGCGAGACGCGTTTATCGGTAAAGAACAGAGACGTGGAAACCTTGAGGAATGATCACGACATATTACAGGAATTGTTCAGGGTGCTAAGAATATCGTCCGAACCCATGTCTATTGAGTTGCTTCGGAGACTAAGGCTTACTACGGCTGTGGACAATAGTAGCTTGCTGTCTCAATTCAACAGTCTGTTGTCTGATGATGATGGCATCTACGCTGCCGGCGTAGACTTGCCAGTCCCAACAATAGGCACGCTGCCGGCGCGAGATAGCTCTGAATTTAGATTAATGGCACGGCATTCCTTTGCCTATCCTATGCTGTCGCCTCCGTTCGGTTCTACCCAGGGCATGGCATCTGCCTTTATTGCCGACATGACGGCGCAGGCGAAATCCCAGATCCTGCAAGTATTTCTCTTGCTATGTAATTCTAAACCTTTCGATGGTGCTGTGGCTAATTACTTCGTCAAGTTCACAACCTGACTTCGACGCGCGCCTGAACTCATTGAACATTGGAGATTGGACTTGCACATCAATCACCAATGAACTAGCAGCCAAGTTGATTTCGCTTTACATGAAGATCGACCATCCCACTTTTGGATTTTTCGATTCTGACCTATTTCTTAGAGACCTGATTGACCATGGTGACCAATATTGCTCTCGGCTTCTTGTGTCTTCTCTGTTGTCATGGGCCTGCGTAAGTTGAGAAATGGCATGATAGCAAGGGCTCACAATCTAACAAGCTTTTCAAACAGCTAGCCTACTGCGCCGTTAATAACGAAACTATTTCCATAGGAGCTGCACTCTTCAAAGAAGCCAATAGTCTCTGGGACCATGAATACAATTTCTCGGATTCATTGACGACGATTGCCGCCGCCCAGTTCTTAACCCTTTGGAGCATCTACAACGATAGTAATGACGGATATTCCTACCAAAAGGCTGGCATTGGCATGGCGCAGAGAATGGGTCTTTTCGGTCTTGAGCATTATAGCTTTGATTCAGACTTCAGCGACCCGGAGTCTCGATTGAACGCATCTACATACACTGCTTAGGGGGCATACAATCTCGCCGTGTAAGTTTGCCTTTTTGGAAAAGAAGTAGATGAAGAGACGGAGGGGTCAAGAAAGGAGAAAATAAGTCAATGGCTAATCAGAACGTTAGAATGTGCTCGTTTATGTTTCAAGAGGAAAGACCAGGAATACAGTTTCCGCCGAAGCTCATACCTCCTGGCAGAAGAGTTCAAGGAGAGGTCCCTGCGGATGAATCTCACGCAGATACGAGCCTGGCTTTTTCTATCATGTGCGAGTTCTGTGAAATCACGAGTGAATGGATATTACTGTATTACTATGAGGTTGTAGCGGATAAAGTGACGAACCAAACCGAGACCATGAAAAAAGCGAAACTTAGCGCCGTGTCGGTGGCATTTGCGAATCAAATGTTTCATAAGCTAATTAGATGGTCTGATTCTGTCAAAGCATGGCAAGCTCATGGGCTTCGAAGCTCCCACCACTGCATTATCTTCCAGTTACGAAGCACCCTTTCTGACTTGAAAAGCCATCTATACTAACTCAATGGCAGCATTTGGTTTCACGCATCAGTTGTCGAGCTTTTCCGACCCTTTACAGCATATAAATGTCGGATTACCTCTGAGGAACACTATACCACAGTGAGGGACGTCTTCACAGCATCTTTGAATCAACTGAAGCAACTTGTCGTCGTGTTTCGATACTCTTTTCCGTTTGCTTCGTGTGTTATCCTTTGGCATGTGGGGCTGCTGAATGTTGCCAATTGGGCGCTGCACAACACGACGGATCTGGAATGGCGAGTATATTTTATGTTTTGCCTGGACAGCTATGCCGATCTTTTTGTCTGCTTTCGTATCTCAGGGGAAGTTGTCAGGGGTCTCCTAGCAATCGCACTACGTCTCGATGTCTTGAGGCTGGCTGAAGCTCGCCAAGTGATTGACCAAACTTATTCCCGCGCCACGCACCATACTCCCCTCGTGCTCGACCGGACGCTAGATGGCTTTATTGTTGACTTGCAAGTGGCACATGTTCATTTAAGCTCTGCGCGGCTGGGCTTCCTCTGCGAGAACTTTACACATAGAGCATCTGGTGGGATTGTGTCGGTGGGTTAGTCTTCCACCGAAGATATATACTCACAAGACTAGCTGCCAAAATCCATTCCTTCTCCATAGCGTTGGGAAACATCGATACCTATTTAGCGAAAACATCAGTTCTTAAAATGGTGGCTGTGTCGGGAAACACCCAGATTCGTGCCTTGACCTAACCCCTTGACTGCTAGTAGATTTCCACGGCTGCCCGAGGCCAGAGAGTGTGCATCGTCCATCACGCAAAAGTGCAGCCATGCTTCCGCAATATATTCCCAGCAACTTCTCGTAGGCACGGCTGGAAACGAAAATGCCAAAATGTACACCGTGGCCGTGACAGAATAGCGATGAATAACATTTGGGTTAGTGTTCGGAATAACAAGAACGAACGCCAGGAATCCAACCGGCTCCATGCAGAGAGGTCCACCCAATGGCACGGTTTCCGGCCGGAGACGGAGGATGAGACAGTGCGAGCTTGAACTACCGGCCGGACTAGCTCGCACTCTAAAATAATGCCGGGCTCCGATCCCCGTTGAGAGGTTGAGCGCATCATTGCCAAATAGCACTGCTCAGAATAAGTCTCTCAATACCAGACAGGTCAGGCAGACACGACTTATACGTGAGGCGCTCGCTGCCAAACCTGACGCATGGCACATCCTGGCTCCGTCCGGTAGGCATGTGTCCCAACTGTCGAGAAAGTCCGTTAAAGTACACATATAACTTCAGAACGCCTAAAAACTCCAACTTGGAGGTTGAACCGGGTAGATGGCAGCTGTTTGCTTGATAGGATCGAGTGCCATGCAGGGTGCCAATAAACAAAATAATACGAACCAACTCTCAGGCGAGTGTCGCGGGTTAATCATTACCCCGAATGAAACTATGTAGGACTACATTGATGCTCAGCCTGCTGCTTGCTGCGTGCGCGGCCGGCCCAGCTCGGGATGATATGTCAACATTGGGAGGAGGGCTTGCGCTTCGCACAGTCGCAATATGAGCCGCCTGAGCTTGACCTTGAGCTTGAGTATGAACATGAGTACCGGCGGTTCGACGTCCAGTCTGTGTGAATACATATGGGCTCGACGTTCAATTTCGTAAATAGACAGGCCGGTGCACAACAACAGCTCGAGTTTATTCTTCTTTACCTCCCGTACGTGACTGCCCATACCTGTTGCCCGTCAGGCAATACCAAGTACACCCACCCCCCCTAATCCAATGCGTCGCAACAAGTAAAATGTAAAACGGCACTGCGCACCATCAAGATATTGGCCAAGAAGCAAATGATTCCCACTGTTGAAACTCGCTCTTGACTAACCATGTCTACCAAATCGGGCGAACCTCCTTCTCCTCCTCCTCGTTCCTCGTCGACGAAGCGGAAGCTCCGAGACCATTGTACCCGCTTCTACGTCTGGTACTTGATAGCCGTGATGGTCTTTCTCGCCACATTTTTACCGATTCTGTATGTTCTCGTCTGACTCTGCTCATTGCTCATTGTTCACGACTCGCACTTACAAGTGTATACTGATACTGACCGTCGAAAAGCTTCAAGATCATCATCCCGGCAGTGGCCCAGACCATCATCCGCCAACAGGGCATTCCAATAAAGAGCGGCACAGCAAACACAACCGACGCCCATGAAGTGCTCGTCGCAGTCAACACTACGATAAACACGCCGCTCGGGATAACCATCGACTCGTTCCCCATCGAGATCTATCATGCCGAGACGCACCCGTACACGCCGTTTCTCAACATTTCCGTCCCGACCCTCCATGCTAATAAGCTCACGGACGTCAGCATCGATACTACGGCGCTGACTGTCCTCAACAACACCGAGCTGGTGTCCTGGGCGAACCAGCTCGTTGACAGCACCGAAATGCCACTTTCCATCCGTGGCACACCCTCCGTCCATCTCGGCTCGTTGAGCCTTCGCCCCCGCGTGGACAGGGACATAAAAATCGCGGGGCTGCAGGGCCTACGGGGATTCGGCATCCGCGACATCCAACTGATTCTACCGGCTGATAAGTTAGGACACAATGTCGTTGGGACAGCAAATGTGCCGAACTGGGGCGTCTTGCGTCTAAACGTGGGGAATGTGTCCCTGAACGTCTTCACAGGAGACGTCCGCATCGGACTGATCACGCTATTCGACGTCTCGCTCGCACCGGGGAATAACACCGTGCGCTTGAACGGGACGGTCGATATCCCCGCGATAGTGGCGAACCTAGGGAGAGTCATTAAGAGCCAGGCCGGGCCTTTGAGCAGGGGCCTGGTGGAGGTCAATGTAACTGGTAATGGGACCATCATGAACGGCAGGCACATTACCTATGTCGAGGATATCATTCGCCGTCGCAAGTTCGCAGCGACGTTGTCGATTACTACGCTGCTGGGGGATGTGCTTAGCGGCGTGGTGGGAGGAGGCAGCACTGATATTGTGCCGTTGCTGGGTGATATTTTGGGCAATAAGTCGTTTATCGATCATGTCGCTGGGCATTGGAACATTTCTGGCAATAGCACGGGGCGGGGTAAATCGAAGAGCTCGTCACTTTGGGACAGGAGCAGTTTGATGGGTAGCTAGCGTGAGGTCTGTTGCGTGAAGGCGATGCCGCAACGAGGATGTACGGCTTAGGTTGCGCAGGGACATGCGGTCTTCGTTTTGGAGGGTTCTGTTCTTGTCAGTGTGGGCTGTGCCATCAAAAATAGATGCCGAAATATCTATGCGCTGTTGAGCCGTTGCCAATATATTGACGTACGAGCTACAAAGCTGTGCCAGCATAGGAAACGGCTTAACTAGAGACCACTTTTTCATGTGTGATTGTCTCTCTTGAATAGGTTCATATTTCTCGTGAAGAGCTGTCTCTATCACAGAAAAATTGGCGTAATATCAATATATTGTACAGCACCACATTCCCATTTTCGCGGCTGATCTGGCTTTCTTCTCTTAGTCACTGGAAACTAGTATTAGACCTGTCTGCATGGCATGCTGCATGTTCTGTAGGGGAAAAAGCATGTAGCCAGGTTGGCTGGAAGAAGAGGCTGTACTTGATTGCATCGATGGAATTGTTTCAAATTATCTATTGAGCAGCAAGTGAATAAAGGCGATTATAGTAACACGTCCATTTTCTCTTAATTTACAATACGCCGCGCCACATGCCGCCACACGCCCATGAGGGACAACCAATTTTCCTATAAAACGTAACAAATCCATCAAACCTCCCCGTCACTATCCGGCAACCTTCTTATTACTTTAGAAAATTAAACACACGTTTGTTTGTATAGTCGCCAGACATATTCGCGATTAGTTTTGCATCAACGAATGCCTCAGGATTGGCATTATAGGAACACAGTACAGAGGCGCGGAGGGCTCCTCGTACAAGTAGCTCTCTAAATTCATACTTCGTACACTTGTCCTCTTTTTCTCTTTTTTTTTCCACATGCGCCCTCATTCTTTTCGCGGTTTGCGAAAAAAGTAACTCGGTGTCATAGCCGTTCAGGTTAATAATGAGGATCAACGACTGCATGGGAAACTTGGGACATTCGACTGTGCTACGCAAACCCAGATGATGTTTATGGACATCGCAAAGCAATAGATTGCGAGAGTCCTCCTCCTTTATCTGTGGGAAATTCTGTGATGGCCGCCTATTTTCGAGCCCGAGTCTCGTTAGATAGTCATGTAGAGTCTCGCCCCTGGGCTCTCCAGTGGGAGGCAGGCCAATATGTTCAATTCTGCCGGACCTGTTCAACACGGATATGACAAACCCATCAGGGCTAAAAGTAGCGTCATACTGTTTCACAAGCTTCCTGCATAAGTGCGCGGCACTTTCTGCTGATTGTTCGTCCCTGCAGAGGATGATGCATGGCGCGTCCTCGACGTCGATCAATTCCAAATGTTGGCCTGACGTGTAACATAGTTGGCACCGTAGGCCTTGGGTAGTGGCAAGATCCGGCGAGAAAGTAGGGCACTTTTGCCAGCGAACGGAAGACAGGTGAACTTGGCTCCGGGTATGGAAAGCGACGGCAAAAGACTTGGTAACGGCGGCGAGACAGACTTGCTCTTCTAGTGTTAGGGTGTACGGCCACGGCGCGGACCGTTTCGTTTTAATTGTAGCAAACAGTTTTGCAATGGAGGAAGCCGGTATGGGCAACTTCATGCCGGGGAGCTGGAGCCTGGTCTGGCGGGGTTGATTCTGGTCTCGGACATCGTCAAGGTTGAAGAAGCCTCGCGCCTTTTGCAGCCAGTCGTCAAGATCATGCGTCATTTCACCAGCTGGTAATATTGGTGCCGAGGAGAGTGCTGGAGGAGGATTGCCTCTCATCTCCACTTCTTGGGGTAGTGCCACTCCTGGAAGAATACGACGTCTTTCTGAATTGCCGGCATCAATTCTGTCTGTCCTGATAGTTAGCCAAGATATTATTGACTGGTAAGGGGCATGGTAATGAAGAGTGCATGTGGTAACACATACGGCTGTGGTGGTGGTAAGGGTCTAATCCACGATTGGAAGTAGTTGCCCTCAGCGGCGGAAGCTCCGCAGTGTCCACGGTCACGGTCACAACATGTCCTCGCTCTATATACGACGCCACCGACATCAAGTTGCACAAGAATGAATCCTAGTCATTCTCGCTGCGAATAACATGTCTTGTGTCAACGCGAAAGCTCCGATAAGCAACCGTAAAGTGGTGTAGCGAGTAGGCAGCGTTGACCTTGTGGATGGCATTGCGAATTGCATGGAATGTAACAATCGGACGCTCATCTAGACCCGGTTCGAAATACCACAAGGGGCCTCCATAATTCTCCATTAGCTGAAATGAATGAAGGGGCGGCGTACACCACCCCATAGAAGGACACAAGTCCCATAGTATACGGTGAACGGGTGTACTGGCGTAACCTGGCCAGTTTTCTGGCTCTCGCTGTCTTTTGGAGCTTAGAGGAGGAAGCTGCTCGAGGGCTGGTCGCTTGGAGTTCATGGTGAGCTAAAAGAGCGGAACAGCTACGAGTAGAGGCTTCTCACGCACAAGATGTATGCGGTTGGTAAGAGGGGGGAGCGATGTGCAAAACCGCGGTTTTCGCAATTGCGCCTTGGAGGGAGTGAGTTGAGGTTATTCGTAAGCTCGGTGTGAACACTGCTTGATCTACCGGTCACATGGTCATCGTCATCCGTCTATTGCACTGTTGGCGAGCTGCTCGCTCCGCCAAGGCGATGAAACAAATCATTCCTATTTTTTTGAATGTATATATTGTTCTAAAGAAAGATCAGTCGTAGTTTCTCTTCCAAACTAATCGTGGTGGGCTGGGTTGCTGCACTGTTGGAGGGACGTTCGTCAACCTGTCCCAAACACACACATCACGTCATATCACTCCCACACGGTTCAAGAAACGGCTGAATCGGAAAATCAGCCTGTTTGGTGCGGAGATGAACAAGTTTCAACTTGCGGCAAGAAATAGCCGGAATTCCCACCTGCAGACGCAACAGCCAGACGATCATCAGTGCAGACAAGTGAATACCACTCACGTAACAACAATAGGGGACCGATTGTCTGTCGAGGAGTGCATCAATCCGGTAATGGCTATTTATTGCAGCCCCCTGTTTTTAATTCTATGGTTGGCCAGTCTTGGTTATTCTCTCACCAAACTCTATATGGTGACGAGAGATCCAGCAATGGGCTCTGTTGCAACATTTTATGTCGTAAAAATGGGAGCTCGGGAGCAAAGTAAATGAAACCAACTTGCAGTGCTTCTCCTAACCCTTTTTTTTTTCCTGTTGATTAGCCAGGCTGTACTTTTACCATCCAACACAGAAAAATTGAATGGGCTGCTGGCCACCACAAAGCCTTATTTTCTCCTAGACACCCATCCAATTCACGTCTCAATGCTCTTGTATTTCTGATCTATTTTATACTGTCTGCTCCGTAAATGATAGGCTGTGAAGCTTCATGGTCTGAGCTTTCGTCTCGCCGTACCTGCGTAACCATTGAGCACAGAGCATTGGCGTGTGCTTGGAGTGTTAACTGGCTTGTGTCCGACTGGAGCCATTATCAAGTAAATAAAATAGAAAGCTCGGTCGTTAAAACTCGCATACAATACGATGCATGAGTATTTTAAGACAATAATAGCGGTAGGGAGGATGATCATGCTGTTTTCAAGTATAAACATATATGAGGATCCTGATTCTCCTCCCCCTTCCTTGTTGTAGCGTTTTCAACACATTGTCGAACTACATACAAGATGAGGTTCCAAAAAGCTCTTGTCTTGGCCTTGGCCACAGCCGGTATAGCTGATGAGTACAAGGGCTGGGAAGACAATTACTATGTGGAAGGAGTGAGTCGAACCATTTTACTGCGAAAACGAACACGAACCCCCTCTCCGTTTTACTTCATCATATCTCTTCATACCCTTCACTCCAGACAAAATATGAAGTATTCTTTCCAGCATTTAAACGTTATATAAAACACACAGAAGCTCACTCTTTATAACCAAGTCTTACACTTGCTAATCGTACCAACTCCCTATACAGACATGCAATCAAACAACCCAACAGTGTCAGATGAAAGTGTCGTACCACCTTCCGGATCCTCTACCAGGGACTGCCCAGAAGAAGGTAGCGACGAAGTCCATCGAGAGAAAATGCATTCCATATCAGGGACATCAGGTAAGCACGCGTCGATACTGCTTCTTTGCTATATGGCTTGTCTCGCGTCTACTAGCCAGAAGAAAGCCAAATGCTAACAGGAGGTTGTCGAAAGTGTCTCAAAGACGGCGACCCGTGTAACTGGAGCTACAAGAAAGTCCGTGCAACGTGCAGCTTGGAGACTAATGAGATGGAGGGATATAAGAAGCTGGGGGGAGGCATTCTTTTACGTCCTTTCGAATCGGATTTCTTGGCCGCAGAGGAAGGCGGTAAGAGAAATGGAAAGGGTCCTATTGAAGATCCTGGCATTCCGCCCGGTGTTGGAATTCCTCCTCCTGCTCGCCGTCGTCGTCGTCTTCGTCGTAATGCAGACATAGAGGAAATTGAGAAGAGGCTTGCCAAGGCACAAGGCGGCGGACCTCCTCACCCTCCGGACCCTTTTCCTGATAATCCTCATCCACCTTACCGTCGTCGCGATAGAAATCGCGGAACTACTGAAGGGGAACCTGTCGTGACGGAACACTTCTCTAAGTTGCCGTTGTCCCATCATGATCAAGATGGACCAGACCTGCGTCCTCGTCGTAATGTATATCATGGACCTCCCGGGCCTCCTGGACCTCCTGACGGTTCCCCTCCTGTTCCCGGAACTGAAGGGGAGCCTGTCAAGACGGAGCACTTCTCTAAGTTGTCCTTATCCGATCACGGTCAAGACGGGCCAGACTTGCGTCCTCGTCGTAATGTATATCATGGACCTCCCGGACCTCCCGGACCTCCTGAACCTCCTGGACCTCCTGGAGCTCCTGATGATTCCTCGACGACTCCTAGGGTTGGAGTGGATTGGAGCCCGCTTTTTGGGCCAAAGGAATACCTAAAGGTGCCCACTGACAAAGGCATCCACCGTCGACGTGATACAGAGCAAGGAACAACTGAGGAGGAGGAGTTTGATGAGACGAAGGAGTTCTCCTAGTTGTCCTGGTTCGATCATGGTCAAGACGGACCAGACCTGCATCCTCGTCGTAATACATATCAAGGACTTACTCTGGAGGAAACGGAAAGGGTCTCCAATTTGTCCTTGTCCATTGGTCAGAACGAGCCAATGCTGCGTCCCCGTCATCTCCATCATCCCCGTCGTACGTGGTAAATTTTTCAGGTAGTATCGGAAGTTGGCTGCAGCTCTACCTGTGCTCTCAAAAGGGCTAGAAATAGGTTCTTAGATTCGTCCACTGTCATTACCGTCTGTCTAAATTTATATCATATTGCTTGAGCAAGATTTCTTGGCATGCATGTGAACTCGAAATGTCATCGATACGCTTTTCGTGCTCGCTTACCCAGGGTCCTTCGCATCCACTAATTGCCTCTCTACAATAAACAGCCCCGGTTCGGCGTGGATGATTGCATCAGGGATCGAAGCTAGCCTCTATGAATACACACTCTGTAGCCCAGTAAAGTTGACCTCACTTGTCGGCTATCCTACAAGGCCGTCATTTAACACAGCAATGTAAGTATGAAGCAGAACCACAGGGCAGGCAAGTGACATACGGCGGACATTTTCCATATTTTTCCCGTGCTTACTCATGCTGGTATGATACTCCTATGACAAGCTAGTTGGTTCCTACTTTTGCATGAATTCCACCAAATTGTCGGCGATCTCGGGTAGGTGTGCGGAGCCCACGTGTCCCCTAGATTGGTATAATCTTATCCTTTCAATGTCAACAGATTGAAGGCAGAACCATCTCCTCTACTCCGTACACAGAGGAACTATTTTCCAAAACTAGTTTTCAGTACGAGACCCGCTTGAGTAGTTGGTCACTAGGTTATACTGGTTGACCGAACCTCTCCTTTGCGCGGCCGCCAGGCAGTTGGAGCGCTGCGAAAGGGTGCCTTCTCCACGTGCGCAAAGGTGACCTCTCTGGCCGTCTTGTGCTTCTAATCCCGGATATTGTAAGTTATGCATGGGCCGACGCTGAAGTCCTCTCCGGTCACTCGCGTTAGCGTTCACTAGCAGATTCAGTGGCCCCGCAAGCACAGCCGGTTCGTTCTAGTTGCTTTCCAGCCTGCCACTTCGGGGAAGACGGCGGCGCCTCAGCAGAGCCGTCTCTCAGGGCAAGGAAGGCGGAATATTCATGACATCCTACAACAGAGCACGATGACGAATTGGGCTGCAGTCCGTTTGCATGTTCCTGGTGGCGCTCATATCACTCAAGCCACGCCCGTTTAACCCATACAGCCATTCTTAAATCCACAGCCAAGAACGGATGCCCAGGTGGGTTATGGCGGTTTCTCAACAACGAGCACATGGATTGGCCAGTCCCGTTGTCCGTTGAGCAGCTTGTGGCGGGGGAGTATATTGCACGGATGTGACTGTCGATCCGGCTGGTGCCATGTTCAGTCCTAGCCTGTGTCGCTGGGGATCTCGCCATACTGTGCAATTAGATTGAATGTAACGATGGGCCACTTTGCCGCCGGAAGCTGGTGCACGTACTTCGTATCTGGGGAACCAACAGCACCATCTCGTCCGGAAAGATCTGCCACCTCAGTCTATCCGAGACATGAGACACGCGAGCAGGCCCGTTGAGTGCGCTCTGCCTCGCGAGCTTGAAAATATAACTTGATGACCAGACGTTCCCCGCCAGCGTCAATGTGGTGACCATGATGATTTATCAACTCTAAACAGAGTATCATAGTATTTCGATGGCTGACTGCGGCTGTGTCCTACCAAGCTGCATCTTGGGCAACTTACTCCGCCTCCAGCTCGTGCCCCAAACTCGCCAAGACCACTAAGACGTCAGCAAGGTGTATTTTGCCGGTAAGTTTCGACAGCGAGTTCCTGGAGAGAATAGCGTGTAATCGTGAGAGGCACATGAGAAGACACATGCTGCAGATTCGGCTGGCTCCCGAAAACGACCGCATGTCGACGCAGGTGTAAGCCAATAGCTCGTTACTGTTCGCGATCTCTTGACCGGGCAATGCTTTCGAAAATACGTGCATTTGCGGAGTACAATACAGACAACAGAAATAGACTCTCGTGGAAGTGCCCAAGCTGAAGCAACTAAGCGGCGCTATCGGTCTTTGACTCTGCTGGTTCATGTCCATGCCCAGGCCCATGGATGGGGGTGGTTCATGCCAGGCTTGGTGGTGGTGTGCATTGCGCATTGTGCATTGTGCATTGTGCATTGTGCAGTTGTGCACACGGTTAAAGGCAGGAACGACGCCGCCTCATCGATGCCCCCCCTCTCGAGAGCTGAATACAGCACGTCCCCTCGCAGCTCGATTCTCTCTTTTGAGCAAGACAATTAAACAAGCCACACCGAATACATCAGTTCAAGCTTGATCGAGTTCATTGTTGTGTTTGTTCTCACCCAGTCCGAGTGAGCCTTTTCTTCATGCGCCGGTGGTACCGCGCACAGCACAAATTTCAGGCCAACACATCCCGTACCTTGCCGTGCTTACATCCAGGTTCTCCGCCGCCCATCTAGTCATGCTACCGGCGGGCTAACAAGATGCTCGCCCTTCCACGAAGTACCTTTTCGTCTAGCACCTAAGTGTACGGCCCTTTTGTACGTATGCTGCCAGGTTTGGCCAGGAGCAAACGGGAAGCAAGCAATTGAGCACACGCTGCCATGCTGCCACGCTGCCTAATTGCAGGTTGCAGAGGTATTGGAACCATTTTGCGTTACTGCGGTCGTCAGAAAAGCGAATAAGCCGGACCGTCTTGAAAAAAGCCAGGGGCCATGGCTGGGGTTGTTCCCCTCTTTCCGCTGGCACTAGCCATGAATCGACTGGTATGGAGAGCCGACCCAGCGCAGTCCCCGCCGCAAATGGACCCGAGCCAAGCAACTTTTTGTGAACTTTTTGTAAACCTCAAGATCCAGGTCCGGCGCTCCGCTCTGGTCTTTGGACCGACGCACGTTGACCTGCCTCATGCGGGAGGTGATGTATCTGATAGGTGGAATACACAATGGGCCAGAACCTGCCCGCGTCCCCCCCCCCGGCTCGTCGCCTCTTTGGTTCTACCTCCACCACTTCTACCCAGGCACAAGTAACACAACTGAGGGCGACACAGTAGTTCAGTTGAGTTGTGCCGTCGGCAAGGATGCCTCTCCATGTCGTACAATATGCACGCCATGGACCCTCGACATCAAGGCTGGAAGGGCTGAGTTTGCATACTTCTGGTAGTTACTCGCATCCACAAGACACCGGCTCGGCTGCATCCGCCAAGAAACGCAACTTGGATTCCTCCCCATCTGAGCGCGTCCCCAATTGCCCCAGTAGGCTAGCATACATCGTAGTAATGGTAGCACTACTCTGAAGTTGGCTCGCCATCTCATTTCCCATATATAGGTTGCCAACTGCTAGCAACGATTCCTTCGTTCCTATCCTTTCCTGCCTGTCACCGACTTCCCGTAAGACTATTCTTCGCAACCCCAACCCAAGTCGCCGATCATATCAAACAAAAGACACAGCCAGTCTACTCAAACCATTCGAAATGAAGGCCGCCGTTGTTCTCTCTTTCGTCGTCGCTGCCGTTGCTGGCGCCATCGATGCCCGTGATGGTCGCTGCGGTGGTGACAACTGTGCTCGTCAAGTCACCGGTACCCGTGATGGCCTCACTCCTGTCTCTTCTCGCAAGGCCGACTGCTCCAACTTCATGAAGACCACTGTTGTCCCTGATGCTACGTATGTCACCGTCACCTCCGATCAAGTCTCGAAGAGCCATATCAACTCGTCGTGAACCCAGCTAACTCTTATACAATAGCACCGTCACTGTTACTGTCACCGTTGACCCCGATGAGCCTGCCAAGACCAAGCGTGCTGTTGAGTACCGTGCCGCCACTGAGGCTCCCACTGCTGTCCCTGCTTACGCCTCTTCTTGCAACGAGGCCGGCAAGTACTCTTCTGCTTGCTCATGCTGGGGCATCACTGCCGTCCTCACCACCGCCCCTGTTCCCACCAAGACCGCCACCGTCACTGTTACTGCCGACTTCTGCGAGGACCTGTAAATGGTTTGACCGAACTGGTTGGACAAAGGGCGATGTTTGCATTCAGTTGTTTGATATAAAGACCAAGTTACATGATGTAGTACCGGGCTTGATTCCCATGTGACGGCTCCGGCTATGGGATTCCGACATGTTTTGGTTGTTAATGGGATTATGAGTGGGTTATGAAGATAGACAAGCCAGATCCGACCAGGTTTTGATGTCGGATCTGCAGTCCAATTGATGTATTGTAATACACAAAATATAAAGAAATACGGGATTATACATCCTGGTGTACATGCAATCACCCCCACAAGTTCATCTCAAACCGCGCGCGACGATCCGATGTGCCGATCTTGAAGCTTACTGTGTGTCTCACCTTGCCCATCCCCACTCATTGGTTTTCATCGATTGCTCAATAGGCGAACACGAGATTTCACAAGACTAATCCCGCAGTCAATCAATCCATCTGCTTGCCGTTTCTGCGTAGGTTTAATGACCTGCGACGCTCGTCTCTAAAATGTCTCATGTCACTACTCCGTACAATTTGGCAACGTGTGACACAACAGGTACCTTAGGTCGGTAAATCGAGCGTCACAGACGGAGTACAAGCTGCACTGCAGTACCACGACAGCGCGTGCATTGGTATCAGACTAAGTCGTAAGCGGATACATCTTATGGATGCAATAAAAGAAGGTCATAACATTGACGGCATTTGGATTCCTGAAACTCGCCCACGCAACTGGCTTGCACCCAGTTTCGGAGTCTGCAATGCAACACTGCTTGAATTGGGATTGTTACTGACATTCAATGTCCTGAATAGGCCAAAAGAAGCGACTTGATATTGGCGTCTCTTTGTTGTGAAGTGTGAGCGTGTGTTTTCCCACTCCATCGCTCGTCTCGCTGTTGATTGTGACATTCTCCAGCCACTTCGGCACAGCCAATAACATGCCTTGGTACACGTAGCAACTGACCAGAATTTCCCAACTCTTAAATCTTTTCAGTCTCATGAAAATGCCCCGTTTGGTGGGATAGTTCAGCTGCTTTGGTTTTACCCACAGTAACGTACTTTGTTGAACCAGTTTTGCCACGAGTGAGATCCATGCCCTTGGTTGAGAGTTACAACAAAGAAAACGCGGGGAGAGCACTCCGCCCTTTTTTAAAACTCTGCATCTCATGGGAGAAGAGTAAAACAGTTTGGTGGAAAATTATCACGCCTGCGAGTTCCGGTTACATGCGAGGGATGTACTCAATCCAGTGCACCGTTCAGGCTGCTCAAGACAAGTGATACCGGGACCACACTGAAGACGGTCTCGCAAACTCTTGGAAGTTGTAAAATTGGGAAGGACGGTTGAGGTTTTGAGCACAGAACGGCGAGAAGGTGTTATGAACCGACGCTGGAATGGATACAGCTGGAGGCACAAAATAATTGTCCACCTTCACGTCGTATCAACACTGCTCTAGGGTAGGACAAAGAAAATAGCCTTTGTATCTTCTGTCTCTGTACGGAGTACACAATAGGACTCATGTTACTTGAATTCTGATAAGTTCTATTCAATGTTGTGCTATACGTACCTATCTGCCTAGCATAACAACGGGTTTGCAGGCCAACGATGGGTGCAAATGCACTGTGCCACCTACAGGTACAGTCAGTCGAGGGTAGTAACCCATCCTTCCAAACTCGTTACGTTTTCGCTAAACGAACTTCTCGTCTCGACCAAATGAAAGATCGCGACGCCTGTGCTTACTAAATTAATCGATAACAACTTAAATTAAATTCGAAATTTGGCAGCAATTGCGCTTACATTACAATTGATTCAATGGCAATATCGGGTACGAACATTCCAATCGTGCCACAACGGCGGGAAGGCGGGAATCTCACGCGGGAGCACCCGCATTCCAGCCCCCGCGACATGCCCAGAAACTCCATTCAAAGAATAGCAGACGCCAGAGCCGACGTCATGAAAAGAATGAGCCCTTCAACACTATTCAATTTTGTAATAGTCAACGAACTAACAACTTGCCGGCGCTATGGTCTATCATTGGGGGGCATGGCTGTAAGAAAACCGCCCCACACCTTCGCCTCGTCGACCTAGCAACAGACGTAAACAAAACCCCGGCAGCCATCAGAGCCCAACCAACCACCATGAGCCACACAAGTTGCATACAGAGGGCGGGAAGCTAGCTCACCAATCCTGCTACTTGACAACCATTTTGTGGCGGACCCCTTTTCGAAAAGTTTGTGTACAATCTATTTATCTGTTTTGAAAGCTGTACGTGGCTTGCCTTTCCGCCTTTTAAGCTTCCCGCTTCCCAGATACACGCTTATTCATTGTATACCCCATCTTGACGTCTCCGCCTTCTTGATGCCCAGACGAAATCGGCATCAGAACCTCGATTTCGAGATACACGTCGACCCTTCTTGTTTGAGCGACCCAACGGATGCTATTCGTTCCACCATGGATCATGAGGATGTTGTAGGAGCCGGTGAGGTGCATACCGAGGAGAAGGCCAAAGGTGATGTTGATGAGGGCAGTTCGATGCTGAACGCCGAAGACATGCAACCTACGGTGGAGGATGTTCCTGATGCAGCTGAGGAGGCGTCAACTATATGCAGCACTAGCTACGTCGAAGATGACGTTGACGATTCGGAGGACAACACCGATCCTGATTCACGAAGACAGTCCTCCACGTCCACCAATGCGGATGGGGATGTCAGGCGTTGGCCATCTGTTAGAACCGAAGCATTGATTCATGCTGCCGCCAGAGACATTGTGGCTCATGTTGCTACTCGACCTCGTGACTCGCTTCAGAGTACCGCCGTCCCCGAAGAAGAGGAAAACAGCTTTGTGGCTGATTCCTATACCGAAAGTGCCCGACAGTCGTTGGGTGGTGAGTCCGAAGCAGGCCACAGTCACGTTTCCGAGAATGATGGTGAACGACAAACCGCCAATGTGGATGACGGTGGGGATAGCAGCTCTCATCACGAAAACGAAGACGATGTTTTCAGCGACAACAGTCCCAGAAGCTCGATGGGTTCCGTATCAGAGTCAGATCATCAGAGATTTTCACCCCAAAAGATCCGGTCTCCTCGAGTGTCGGACATACCACAGTCAGACCAAGACGAAGATTTCATCCCAACGGTTCGAGGTACGCCTCGGCCACCGTTCAGATCGCCCTCCTCCGTAAAGGCGTTGCAGATGTCTTCACCGCCAGCGTCAGTCATCGGCACCCCACGATCTAACCGCCGTACTCCTAGGCCGACCGTGTCGCGGTTGGGGTCACCGAGTGTGTCGGCCCAGTTTTCACCCAAGAAGACGCCGCCTCGATTTAAGAGAAACACTCCGCCTCTAGTGTTGCTACATGTTACAGTAATGCCTTCCAGATGGCCTTGGGGTCATGTCCTCGATAGTGCGAACCCTAGCGACCTCACCCCTGAAGGGAAAACGCTTTGGGAATCTTGGAGACAGTTGCAAGATCGCACCGGCGACACGATTTCTGACCGCGGCATTCTCCTCCCCCACCCACAAAACGACTACGAAGTCCTGGAGGAGAGGCTTCTTGAAACTTTAGAGCTGCCTTTGAGGCGTAGAGCTCGAATTCTAGAATGTGGTCATTACTTAGGACCCTCCAATGAGACGTCTCTAACTGACGATATTGGGAGTGAAGACGATGAAGACTATAATGGTAATAATTCGCCCCGGCAGAGTGTGGCTCAGATTTCGCACTGGTGCAAGACTTGCCGCTCAGATGTACGGTATGAATCGCTTGGCCCTGGCAAAACTTTTCGCGTCAAGGTCTACGCCAGCAATGGGCTAATGTGCGCTGGCGCCTGGGGGGCTTGTTGGAAGGAAATGGAACGTGTTGACGTTGAACTGGAGCCTGTTGTCGACGGAAAACTTCAGGAAGAATTGGCTCTTCTGGCCGCTGAGCATGAACGAGCGCTGGACAGGCAAGCGGAAGAAGAGGAGGCGGCTGCCGCAGCTGCCGCGGCTGCTGTCGATGAGGAGCTACGGTTGAGAGAAAGTGCTGAGCAGACTTTTGTATCAGAGCCTGTAGAGACGTCACCTCAGCCTGAGATACCAGTCGAATCCAGCCCGTTGTATAACGATGATCGTCGAGCGCAAGACGAAGAAAGATTGAGAGAAATCTACGGTGAAGACCCACCATCTAATACCGAGAGCTCGACTATACCACCTCGTCGACAATCCGATTTTGTGGCACGAGAGACTCCGCCGTCACCCTCTGTGGAGGCGCTCGAGAGGCGAGAAGGTCGACGCGAGGAGCGACGAGACGTGAATAAGACTGCGTCATTGCCCGAACTGATCTTTGAAGCTGTTAAGGTCCTAATGCAAGATCAGAAGAATATGATGATTGGACTACTTAGTCTACTGGTCCTTTTGCTGGCCGTTAGAAGCGGCAAGTCTCGGGATGAACTCGCCCTGGAGAGTACGCTCACTGCAGAGCCGGTGGCGCAGGTTTCTGTTGAGACCCCGGCTGAGGCTCGATCCGATTTGCGTATGGATAAACTCGACGATGTGGCTTGGGGAACGACAGAGGTACCGCACGAGCCAACTATTGCGGCAACCGCTGATGCCTGTGCTGCCTGCTCGAAAGCATTAGAGGCGGCTGAGATGTCTTTGAGAAGTATTCCTACCAGTACGGTAGAGTTGTTGAGCACTGTCACCCAGGAAGTGTATTTTACTGTGACGGAGACGATGGTTGAGACCGCTACCGTGGAGGCTCTACCCACGAAGGCGGCGCCAATTGAAGAGGCTGTGTTAGGAGAGGCTCTGTTGGAAGAGGCTGTGTTTTAAGTGCCGCCTCTAAAGGTAGGGGAAGATGCGGCGAATGACACAGAGTAACGTTGTTCTGTCACATTGCGAGCAACTTAGCTCAAGGGATGGAAGATTTGAGAGAGATTGATGAAATTTTCTTGCGTTTGACATGACAACGAAATAGCATGATTGCAACATAAGCAAGCAAGCGTCTGACATGAGATTGATTGGATTATGAATATTTGGATGGAATGGGTCAGATAGATGTATGTAGGTGAGACTGAATCCCTAAGAAATAAGTAATAGGACATGATTATACCAACTAGCCTCTCACCTCTGTAAAGAAGCTGAACACGGGACAACAAGTTACCACCGCGCGAATACAAAACAACGCTATCAATTGAAATGCTCAATTTAGACTATCCAAATCATAACTGAATATAAATGTCCATGCAATCGATCCGCCATTCCCTCTTTCCCAATAACGTTCTTAACCACTCAACCCCTAATCCCGTCCACTCTGCTCTTCTGGCCGAGATCCCGTCCGCTGCTGCACCGGCCAACGCCTTGGCCGTGGCATTCGCCATTTCCAGCATTGTGGTATTGAATGCTTCGTTGAGGTGCTCCGTCGTCGAGTCGAGAGAGGTGCTCGGTCTCGGGAGAAACCAGTTGCTGCGGAAGTCGAAGAAACATCGGTCGGACCAGTTACATGAGGTGAGGAAGAGGATGAGCAGGAGAATCGAGCAGTAGACGCAGGGGCGGTTGAGGAAGTAGGTGCATATGAAAAAGAGGAAGATGAAAGCGGGAGAGGCGTTAGTTGGAATGAAGAGGAGCGGGAGCCAGCTGTGAGGATGGAAGTTAGACAAGCACTTCTTGTACGGGGGCCGGTCAATGACTTACCTTCGGAGGCAGAACATGATGCGTAGGCTGTGATGATGCAGCGGGTGGGAAGAGAAGTGGCGATCACGACGGACGCGGCATAGGAGGCTGTGTGATGGCGTATAAAAGAAGAGCGAGATTAATTTCGGGTGTTGGAGCAAGAGTCGGACCGGGATATTTGGCCTCTTATGACGTGGATGGCGATGCGCCGACGAGGCAAGGAGAAATTTGGTTGGCGTTGAAGAGGAAGTAGGAATCCCGACTCGACGGGCGGCAGGCAGTAAAAGGGCCGAGTTGGAGGGTTTGATTGGCTGATTACGCTGGGCTGCATTAACTCGCCACTTATGTATAAGGTCGTGCGTGCGTCTCGTACGGAGTGCAGGCCGCACTTCACATTGTGGCGCTTGCTTCAGAACGGCTGTCGCTGTCGGAAATTCTGGCAGGCTAGCGACACATGCACCCTGGTGGTGGGCATTGAGCGGACAGAGTGCTCCGCTTTCAAGATAAACATTTCTGTAGGACGACTCGGCATCTAAATGACTGTATTGTAGATGGGTCGTGGAGCTGTTCGCAGGATTTAAATTCTTGTACCCGGTACTCGGCACTCCGGGAGTAGCTACTGTATTGTCCATGGTGACCCATGATCAAGATGACCCAAAGACATTCTAATTTCTATGCTAGACGCCTTTCAGAGCCGAATATTCCCCGTGAGAACTACACTCGCTGCAGTCGTGACGTTGGGTACTGCATCATTGCAGCCTATCACGACTGATCAGCATCAGAAGAAACCTCACGAAAGAAAGAAAGACTATTCGACCGCGGCCACACGAAGCAAAGGCTGGTCACCGCTTCCGTCCCCTTGCAGCAGTCTCGTCTCGCAATTGGCCGCTGCGCAGTCGATGCATTGGAGCGTACACCTGAGCACAGTGAGGTGGCTGGGCACAGGCGCAGAGTTGGGCTCTGATGCCCGCCCACCCTGCTTATGCTTAATAAGGTGCTTCGGGTTTCTTTTTTTTCTCCCAACCGACTGCACCTGTCGCCCGCCAGCTGTCATGCAGCCTCTTCCGCACCGAAAGGGCGAGCAACGTTTTTTTTCCCGCTCGCATCTTGGCTAACTGGTCAACCATCGCCAAAAACGAAGCGAATCGCGAACCGAACGGCCGTCAAGGGCCACAGCTTGCCTGTTCTTGATTTTTTCTTTTGCTCTTTTCAGTAACATTGTTCATTGGTTTGCTTTCTGGATCAAAAGGGGAGCTTGCAGCAGTTATCAATTGCACTGCGCGTGCGTTTTACCCGCTTGCTCACTGCCGTGTCACCGGCACTTGCTTTCTTGCTTCGCTATACTTTTTCATCCTCGCCCCCGTTATCCGACTGCATATAAAACCCCCAACGAGCCGATGGATCTCCCTCCCGCCGCTCCGACGCCGCCCGTCAATAACAGCGGAATGGCTTCCAATGCGGATCGCACCGCCAACTTGCTGAATCTGCTCAAGTTTAGCGGTGGGTCAGGCAGCTCGAGCTCGCAGCAGCAGCATCAGCACCAACAACAGCCTGATCACCAACAGTCACCGCCGCAAGCGCAGCAGCATTTGCATCATCATCACCAACAGCAGCAGCAGCAGCAGCAGCCTCGCCAGTCGAGCTTCTCTCAGACTCAATACTCGTCGCCTCCCACTCGTATTCATCAGCCTGCGCCGACTGCGGCCGATCCGACAGGCCTTTTGGCTGCATTGATGAGAGGTGGTACCCACGATTCTGAAGAGCCAAGACGGGCTGGGCCTCCTCCTCAGCAACCACAGCCTGCCAATGCTAATCCCTTTGGCAAGGGCTCGCCGTCTGCTGACACAACTTCATACCTGCTTAATTTGCTCAACCGCCCGAAGCCCAGCCAGACCGACCAGCACCCTGCGAATGAAAAGTTACGGGCTAATGGTGCTGCTTCGCAGTCGCCCGAGATTACTACCGACTCCAACCACTTCTTCAACCAGTACCAGCATCAGCAGCCTAATGCGTATCAGCAGCACGGTCAACATTATCATCAACATGGATCCTCCGAGTCATACAGTGACGTGCAAAACACAGCCCACACTAGTTCTTACCACCAGTATTCCCAGGCACAAAACCAGGAGCAACCTGCCGATATGTCTGCTTTTTATCACCAGTTGATGGGTAGTCTTGCTCAGTCGTCGCCACAGTCTCATAGCTCTCAACCGACTAGCCATGCTGCCCAGGCGCCTTTCCAGATTCTTAAGAAGGGTCAGGCTTCTCCCGCAGGCTCGCATCACCTCGAGCAGACAAATGTAGCCAACGAGCGAAGCCCGTTGGCTAGTCCACCCGAACAGAGCCGTCACATCATCCACCGCACTTCCTCTCTGCACTCTCATCAGTCTACTCACAAGTCAACCATGCAGACACCCCCTGTAGAGCTCGAACGCTTCGCTTCTACCGAGAAGAGCAAGGAGACCGTTGCCGAAGCTGTGCATGATCTTGCTGATCAGGCCGACAAAGATGCTCAAGAAGCGCTCGATAGAGCCGAGCACAAAATTGCTGCCTCTGATACCTCTGCCGATGATGCGATTCACAAGCAATCATCTCCCGGCCAGGAACGACCCGCCGAGGAAGTTAACGTCTCTGTTGTGAAGAAAATCGAAGAGCAGATTGTCCAAAACATAAAAAACGGACATGACGTAACTGTGAACCACAGTTCGCCCGAGGCAGGCGCTCTCAATGACAGCTCCGATTCTGGCAATGCTGCTGGCGAGCTTACGCAGGATGTGGCAGACAGTTGGGAGAGCGCCGACCAAGGAGAGATCGTCGTCATTGAAGAAAAGGAGACGACACCTGTTCGCGTGTACAACTTCCCAATGAAGCCCTGGATTTCCATTTCGCTCCAGGAAGAACTGAATGGAATACGGCCCGAATTTCGAGAAGAGTCAATCATGGACATTGCTCGCCTCAAGAAGGAGTTTGACCAGATCGACCGAAATCTCTACACCGCCTCACAGAGCTACATGACTTACGGAATGTCCAAACAAGGAGGGTTGCGTGTTATTCGTCAAGATGACGGAAAAGACGCCAAGGTCTTCACTGACACCAAGGATAGAATCTTTAACGTTGCCATGTCGGTGACTCCCTCTGACCACGAAAGTATTCAGCGAGAGGCCATTATTGGCACTGGTATCAGCGGTACTGTCTACTGGGTGCAGATTAGGGACGGCGAGAAGGATCATATCGAGGACCAACATTTGGAACAGTATGGGTTCGCTCTTCCTCCCATCTCGTCGCACGATGGTGACGCGCCGGGTGGTGTTCTGAAGACTAGAGCTCGTGCTTCCACCACCCACCCCGAAGTTTTTGCAGTCGGTCGCGGAAAGTCTATCAGTTTCATCTGGCCCTCTTATATCCTGCAGAACAAGCTTTTCAAGGCCGGGCATGATCGCGTTGTCGACACTGAGGCCCTGCTTAAGCAGTGCTCCCTAAAGATCAACACCGGCAAAGCTGGTAAAGACTTTACGTTCAGTCAGGACGATTCAGTAGTCGTTTCTCTCGACAAGTCTGGTCGAGTCAAGTTTTGGGATGTCCGCGACCTCGTCGCAACCAAGGAAGGTTGTGATGCCCGTTCTCCTCTGCCTGCCCACTCCTCATTGGAGATCAAAGAGCCACTGATGACCTTGTCGACTACACCGGAAGGAGAAAAGGCATGGCCTACATCTGTTCTCTTGTTGGATAAGCAGCGCCCGTATCAAAAACGAGGTGCACTCCGCTACATGATTGTTGGTATGAAACAAAACCATATTCTGCAACTTTGGGATCTCGCTCTTGGCAAACCGGTTCAGGAGTTTA
This sequence comes from Conoideocrella luteorostrata, assembly GCA_032433595.1. NCBI lineage: Eukaryota > Fungi > Ascomycota > Sordariomycetes > Hypocreales > Clavicipitaceae > Conoideocrella > Conoideocrella luteorostrata. Next base: position 49,796 of record JASWJB010000042.1, read on the forward strand.
ATTTACCCCACACCAAAGAGTCCGATGCTGTGTGCAGTGTCATGTATCACCCTGCTAGTGGCATGATTGTTATTGGCCATCCCACACGCAACTCGATCTACTTCGCCCATCTCTCGGCTCCCAAGTATAACCTTAAGAACGTATCTCAGGCCGAGTACATTCAGCGACTTATTGCTCAAGACGCTTCTATTCCGCAGCCGGATAGTACTGCTGTGATTAGTGGCGTTCGCGAGTATTCTTTTGCTAACCGTGGTGTTCTTCGCTCACTGGATATCCTTTCCAGCCCCGCTATGGTGCAGGATGCCGACGAGCCCACCCTCTTTGAGCTGTATGCTATGCATTCCAAGGGTGTAGCCTGCATCCTTGTCAGGCAAGGCGAGCTAGGATGGTCCAGGGAGAATAAGGTTCTCGATGCAGTTGATGCGGTCGACGAGGGCCTCGTCACTGTTACCAAGCTTAAGACGCCGCAGCAGAATGAAGCCGCCTCCAATGGCGAAAATCAGCAGACGAAGAATATCTTCACAAGACCCGCAACTAAAGAGCCGAACCACCAGTCCCCTCCAACCCAAAATGAGCCTGCTCAACGTACGTTGGAGACGCCGACTCCAGCCAAACCGAAGAACGAGCCAAAGGAGTCTGAGACCCCGGTCCAGTCCTCCAAGGAAGGTCAGGCTGAGAAACCTGAGCGAAAATCTCGAAAGAAGAAGACCAACGCCACCAGGGAGGGCGAAGCTGCTGCTAATGGAGCTTCCAACTCGCCTCGTGCTGTCCAGCCCGGCAAACCAGAGCCGGCCATAAAGGCAGGCAACAACACGCAGATTGCTAGTGGTGTAACCGCCGAGTCGTTCGATTCCGCCATCAGCACAATGCAGACACGCTTGACTGCTGCCGTCTCTGACACACTCCAGTCTTCTTTACAAAATCTCCAGGGCAAAATTGACGATGGTGCCCGTGTTCGCGATGAGACCTTCAACCAGCACCAAATCAAACTCCTGGATATGGTGTCTGAGGTGCTTAACGAGAACACGCAAAAGGTCTTGGAGTCCTTGATTCATCACCAATTTACCGAGTTGGTGATTCCCGCTATTGGCGACAAAGCCACAAAGGCCGTTTCCGACGTTCTCCAACACAAACTCCAGCCACATGTCGCGTCCTCCGTCCAGAAAGAGATCCAGAGCTCTCTCCCCCAGGCGCTGAACCGATCACTGCGATCCACTGATTTTTTGAATACTATTGCTGACCGTGTTGGCACGTCTGTAAGCGCCACCGTACAGCAGGAGGTTATTGCAACAATTACCCAACGACTCACCCCCACATTCCGAAACATTGTCAACCAGTCCGCTCAGCAAGCTGCGGGCGAGCTTCACCAGAAATATCAGGAAAAATTCGATCAGATGCATTCTCAACATGCTGCGGACAGCAACAAGATTGATCAGTTGCTTTCATATGTAACGCGTCTCACCGACATGGTTTCCACTATGGCGGCATCTCAATCCTCGCTTCAGGCTGAATTCCTCAAGATGAAGCAACAGCCAGTTCATGAGCTGCCTGGAGCCTCCGGTGTCCAAGGTCTCCCGAGAGATGGGGGCATGGGACCTCGAGGAGCAGCCTATGGCCGTCAAAGCTATCCGAACAATGGCATGATTGCTGGAACACACCAGCAACCGAGTCTCGCCAGCTATCAGTCTAGCCAGGTGCCTAGCCAACAACACCAGCAGTATATGGGTAGCCCCGAGTATATGCGAGGAGGACAGCATCTAGGCAGTCCTCGGGGCTCCGTGCCACAGGCCGATATTGCGTCCGGCAGCAAAATTAGCGGCGTCGCTGGTGCCTTTGCAAATCAGACCAACAAGACCGACGTGGAGGCTGAGCAGGAGATTCAGAGACGTGTTCTGATCATTGAGCAAGCCATTAAGGAAGGACGTCTCCAGGATGCAATGATCCAATGGATCCAGAGCGGCCACGAGAAGGCAATTTTCCAGCGATGCCTGAGTTTGCAGCCTCCCAGCCGATTCGAGAATATGCCTCCGCTGGTACTTCTAGTTGTGATTGCCACCCTTTCCAAGGATCTCCATCTTACTTCACGTCTTAAGCAAGAGATTGACTGGATCGAGATGGCCATTAGGTCTTTTGGAAAGAGCATGCCTAAATCTGTAAGTCACCCTGACGGGTTTGCTCCATATCATCGCTTGGCGCGTTTGACTAAGAAGTTTATTCAGGACTGGGAGCAACAAGGTGTCCGAGAAATGATGGGCAGTGTATCGCAGACGATGCAACTGTTGATCAACCGTCTGAGCCCTCTCATTGCCGGCTACGAGACCAACTACCCCGTTGACCCATGGCTAGCCAGCGTCGATCGAAACAAGATGGAGTGGATTGTACGATCTTCTGAACACATTCTTCAATCTTTTGGGGGCTCTCAGAGCTACGAATAGTTAATGACGGATGGCCCCTCTGGGTATTTTGCTGCATTTCGGACGCCGCCCGTGTACTGAATCGAGTCAAGCCGGAGTTTGGTGGAAAATAATTTTGAGGTTCTTGTTGGCGGGATATCCCCCCCACGTGACTAATATTCCCCGAGTTGTTTTGTTGATTTTGCTTCATCTCCTTTGCCAGAACATTGCAGGAGGCAGAATTTCAGAGCATTTGTTTTGTCATGGATTGATTTTATTTCATTAGATGGCACTATTTTCAGGAGGGTGATGAGTTTGGTTTTCAACTCTTACGTGATCACACTTCATGACTAGGATGATGTACATCAGAACCTTCGTATTTTCTTGTTTCCTTGCGACGATGGCATAGAGGTAGTCAACACAGTGCCTACGGGCTGTATAGTGCGTTCATTATACATTATATGAAGATTTATGTAAGACTAAGAATTTTTTATTACAGTGTGATGACTCTCCGGCTGTGTTCCACGCTAAGTAAGATGCTGTGCGCTCTGGGATTTACTCGGCGCCGCCAACGCCAGTTCGGTGTGGGACTTGGCTGTCTTAGTGGAGCCCCACCACAATGGTTTGCCCCTGTTTAATCGTGACAATAATTTCAATCTCGAATGTTTTGCTCAGCCGGCTCCTTTCTTCAACGCTTCCTGTTTCTGCACCAGCCATTGCTCACGGACAACTACTGTCACAGCTCAAAGAGGGCTCTTACATTGTCTTCCATGCTCTGACACAACAATTGATTTCGGACAATGGACGGCCCAATTGCTGATTTGGGTCCTCACCCCTACTACCCCCTTGGGGTCAGTATCCCGACTTATGTCGCCAACACGATGAATGCCGGTGTTCTGGTGTCTATATTTGCGGCTGGCTGCGGTATCATCTTCCTGCCTACGTACCTGGCTGCCACCAAGTCGCGGCCTGGCATTTCATTTGGCGAGATTCTTATCGTCTTTTGGTGGGTGCTCTGCGGCTTCATCCACTTCTTCTTCGAGGGTACGTACAATACATTCCTGCCTCGCTGCTTGCGTTTGAGCGCTGCGCAAGCACATCGCATCCAATAAATAGCATGGTGTTTGGTGGGCGGCTCCCATGTAACTAATTTGGTCAACCCCCCTTGCAGGCTACTTCTCCTACAATCACTTCGACATGGCCAGCAAAGGCGATCTCTTCGGCCAGCTCTGGAAGGAGTACTCGCTCTCCGACTCGCGATACATGACGCAGGACCCCTTCGTGGTGTGCATGGAGACTGTGACAGCCGTGTTCTGGGGCCCGCTGTCCTTTTGCATTGCATATTCGATCATCAAGGACCGCCCGTGGAGACACGCGCTGCAGCTGATTGTCAGCGTGGGGCAGATGTACGGTGATTTGCTGTATTATGTGATTTGCTGGTACAACGAGCTGGTTAATGGGGTTGCGTATTCTCGGCCAGAACGGTACTATTACTGGGCGTACTTTATTCTGTGTAATGCGTTCTGGATTGCTATTCCGTTGGGGTTGATTGTGCAGAGTGTGCGGGCGGTTGGGAGGGCTTTTGAGAAGAGGACAGCTGTGAACGGGTCCGCGAAGAAGACGCAATAGACGACAAACTGGTGAATGCTTCGTCGGGCCAACTTGACATGTATTAGTACTTTCAGATGGAAAATGTATATAATCTACATAAAGTTCGACGCTCTAACCCTGCCGTGGGGGATCCAGCGCAACCTTGTTCTTCGTCACCGCATCAATCTCATCCATAACCTCCGGCGTCAGCTTGTCTAATATCTTCAACGCCGCGACATTCTCATCCAACTGCTCGGGCCTGCTTGCGCCGGTAATCACGCTGCTCACGTTCGGGTTCTTCAAGCACCACGCCACGGCGAGCTGGCTCTGCGTGACACCCAGCTTGTCCGCGATGGGCTTCAGCCGTCGCACCTGGTCAAGCCCGTCCTTCCACTCATCCGAGTCCATGCGGCTCCTCATCAAGTCCGCAAAGGAATCCTTGCTGGTGCCGAAGCGGGAGTCGGGCGGGGGCTTGCCGTCCACGACGTCGTTGTACTTGCCGGACAGGACGCCCATCTTGATGGGGCTGAAGGTGGTGAGGCCGAGACCGCACCGCTCGTAGAGCCGCTGGAACTGGCCCTCTACTTTTTCGCGGGTGAGGATGTTGTACTGCGGCTGTTCGACGATGGGGCCTATCATGCGGAGGTCTCGAGCGATGCCGACCTGATGTTGTGATTAGCAAGTCAAGTCAAGTTCAAGTTCAAGTCACCCCTCATGGTAGCCAGCCAATAAAGCTAGGTAGCTAGCTAGCTAGATAGTTGGGTCAATTGTCAACACGTACAGCTTCGGCGATCTCGTCGGCGCTCCATTCCGACGTTCCCCAGTAGAAGGCCATGCCCTGCTCAATCACGTAGTTGAATGCGCGGACCGTCTCTTCCATGGGCGTCAGGCGATCCGGACGATGGGCATACACAACATCCACATACTTGAGCTGCAGACGCTCCAGACTGGCCTCGAGGCCCTCAATAATGTGTTTCCTCGAAAGACCGTGGTTATTGACGAGGATTTCGCCATTGACGGCGCCCCAGTTGATTTCTACAAACGCAAGGGGTCAGCAATAACGAATGATAATTTGATACTGTTTTACACTGCAAGGAAGCTTGTGTGTGTGTGTGCGTGTGTTGCAGGGTGGTGGGTGGAGGACGTGGCATTGCTCACTCGTTGTAATCACCAAATCGCTGCGCTTCCAGCCAAAGTGCTTGATTGCCCTGCCCATGACCTTCTCCGACTCCCCGGCCGTGTAGTTCTCCGCGGTATCGAAGAAGTTGACGCCCAGATCATACGCCTTCTTCATGCACGCAAAGGTCTGCTCGTCCTGCGCGTAGCCCCCGTACGTCATCCAGCCGCCGAGCCCAATGGCCGAGACGTGCAGCCCGGAGCGGCCGAGGCGGCGGTACAGCATGCCTGTGTCGCGAGGTTCGGACCAGGCCATTGTGGTTGGATTTGACGAGTGATTTGATTTACAGAGGTGGGAAAAATAAAAGAAAACGTTTGTTAATTTTTCTTCTTCTGTACAATATCGAATGACGGCGAAAGCCAAACCCTTTTAAACTGTCCAGAGCTTCATGCGGGCTTGGCCGGATGGAGAAATTCTCGGGTCCTTTCTGCAGGTAGGCACAGCTAGACCCTTTTACTCCCCGCAGTGCCACCGGCGGAGGAGGGGGTGATGGGCACGCCTATGCGTCACACGGCGAGGCATTCAGAGAGGTAGAATGTGTTTTATTTCGTGGATGTAGAATTCGTACTCGGTACTCCGTACACATGCAACGTTTCCCCTGGGTCCCCCATAGCAGGGCCCGCTGTTTGATAAACTCCGTGCGTTAATTCCGCTGCGCATGAATGCAAAATCCAGAATAACCTGGTACGTACGGAGCACTCTCAACAGATTCGTTGAGCTGGGTGGGATGCATGGGATGCAGGGTCCACAAGGCAGCAAGCTTTCGTCAACAGGCGACGGGGAGCGGGTGAAAGTGGGGCGAGGTGAGACCAGGGTTCTAGTTTCGTGCTGCTGGCTGTCCATTCTGTCCGCAACGGTGCGTGTATTTTGATTCAATAACGTAAGTACTCCGTAGTTGGTTGGCTTTTTCATAATTATAAACCGCACGATGCCATGATTATAAGCCCCTAGGAACGAACACAGGGCGCTGTTTTTTTTTTTCGCGTCATTCAAATCGTGCAAGAAATAAAGACTTCTGCTACTCCGTACTCCTTACTCTGTACTTCGTACGGAGTAGAGAGAACATCTTTAAGTAGGCATCCCCACGGGAATGGCCCAAACTAACATCTGGAAAGACAGCGCCTTGTGGTCGCTCCTGAGGCTTATGATTATCCCAAGTGGGGGCCTTATAAAGTACATCAACTGCCCGAGTCTATGAGATGTAGCGGCGAGCAATGAATGGGCTTGCCGGCAGCTGATTGATCGGCTAGAGAGCCTGACTAGCCTCGCACTGGCTACGAGGTTGCAAAAATGCCATAATTCCGCGAGTTAATCCCGCGAGTCAATTTCGATTTACAAGAGTTTCGAGTCTCGGTGAACATAGAGTAGCTACTCCGTACGGTACGAAGTACGGGATGGTACACTCAACAGATTCCTCGGGCTGTCCCCCAGCTTAGTGGAATGGTCCCTCCTAGCAGCAGCTGTGTTAAAGGGGACGGGGAACGAGCGAAGCCGGGCATCATGGCAGCCGAGTTCGGGTCGGGGTCGTCATTGTTGGACGCAGAAGCGGCCATGTCCAGCTGCAGCTGCGGGAAGCAGTCTTCGTAGTGCCAGTGGCCCTGGTCGTCGACGCTGAGCAGGACATCCTCGACGAAGCGGTCTACAGACTGGCTCGGCTGCAAGGGCATGCGTGGATCTGCTGTCATGGCGCTCATCTTGAGATTGAGCAGCGAGAGCAGCTTCTGGTTGCCGCCGCGGGATAGGGAGAGCAGGTCACGCAGCCCGTAGAGGACTTGGTTGAGTTCGTGGGTCGGCACGCCGTTGTAGTCGCTTGTCATGGCGTCGACGACGGCCGTAGCAATCTCGAACGTTTTGAATTCCTGTCCCGTGTGTTTTGTGTGTCAGCAGCAGCACGTCGCTATGATGCATGTATCGGGGAAGGGGGGGGTGGGCGGAAAGCAAATAGTACCAAGGCCGGCCCGTGGGATTCCAACACGGTTGACGGGATCTGCGACACCAGCCCCAAGAACCTCTTTGCGATATCCAGCGGATTCACGGTGGGAATGACGACTCCGAATCGCAGCGCGGCTCGCCACAGCACGGCGCACATCCACTCCCGCGTGACCAGCACGTCGGCCCTCTGGATGTCGTTGCCCAGAGTCCACGCCTCGATCCGCGTAGACTCCTGGAGGCTCTGCTGCAGCATCATCAGGCAGTTTTGGGAGAACGAGCCCTGTGACGCAGTGCCCAAGTCGGCATTGCGCAGCATCTCGAAGATGCCGGACTGGTCGAAGATCCAGAACAGGTGCACGAGCTTCAGGAAGTCAGGGAAAATGCGGGCTATGCTGTCTGCCACGCCGTACCATGGGAGGCGGATGTTGGATTTGAGGATGGCGGGTAGCTTGTGCAGCAGCGCGACGCCCCTAGAGCGTTGTAAGCATGTAGTTATGTGGCTGAGTGGGATTTGTACGCCGTGCAAAGGAGCGGGTTAGGGTAAGTTTTGGTAATACCTTTCCGTTACGAATAATAGCCAGAATACCCGCCTGTACAGCTGTTGTTCTGCCTCCGACAAGGTCGCATACGAGGCTTCATGCTCCAGCTTCAATATCTGCGCATGCGTGATGGCCTCGCGCAGGTACAAAAGGGAGTTTTTGCCGCCGCCTTCCAAGTTTTCATAGTGGACGTGCAGAAAAAAAGAGATCCGCAAATCGTCTAGGGGATTAGCTGATGTTTTGTCGTCGTCGTCATCATTATCATCATCATTAGCGTCTGCACTGGCTGCTCTTCTCCGACAATTCTGCGGACTCCCCTTCCACTCAGTCACCAGCTTCAATTGCCCAACTGTCGCCAGTGCCACAGCATCTGCCAGCCTCTGCGTGCTACTTCCATGCCTCGCAGACCCAGAAACGAGGGTCTCTTTCAATTCGGCGGCATCTACAATCGGCCATAGAGGATACAGCCGGGTGGCGTAAATGTCAATAATGTCCGCGAGGTGCAGTGACGTCTCGGCCTGGCTCTGTTGCTGACTGACCGACCCGGACGACGAGGCAGATCTTGCTCTCTGCTTGCTTTCACTGATCTTCTGGATGGTCTTCCCCCGGAGTCCTCTCGGCCCCCGCGTGCCTTGCTGCGTGGTGAATGTGCATTCTATCCCCGATGCAGAGCACCCGTCACACGGCGGGGCCTCCGAGCACCGGATCTTGCGCACCTTGCATGAGTCGCAGGCGCGGCGGGCAAGCTTCGAGCGAGGGGGCCGCGGTCGAGCAGGCATGGCTGACGGCCGTGGTGGGCAATTACTCGGAGATCCAGCTCTGTGGATTTGGGCTGGGGATGTTGGAGATGGAGAATATCTCGGAAGCTATCAAGACATGACGGCAAAGCCTATGTACCTTGCTGGCTGGGGTCCGTGACACGGAGGCACGGAGACATGGAGGCGCGGAGGCGTGGAGTCAGTACCTATTTCTCCGTAAACAAGAATATGAGAAAGGAGCTAGCATGATGTGGAGAAGCTGATGGTTGTCTGGTGCTTGATTGACTTTCTTTTATATTTTTGAACGGCAGACAATCGCGGACCGAACCCCGGACAGCCCGCGCAGGCGCAGATGCAGATGCCATGCACAACCCCGCGAATTACTGGATGTGGAAATGGCTGCTTGAGTGCTCCGTAGTTTGGCATAAACCAATAGTCTGCCGTGGGCGGTTCAGTGTGAACACTCTACGGAGAACCCCGTAGTCTGCTGCATTAACTAACGTACTTGGTTACTCCGTCCCCTGTCTAGGATAACGTGCAAGGAGTCGATCCTTTCACTTGGGGCTGTCATGACTAACTACAGCTCTATCAGTCAGCATGATTTTTAGTGCGTTTGAAACATTAATTCTCCAATTCATGTCATAAGTCCTAGCTGTAGGTTGAATCAACCTCATCAGGAATTTTACAGTCCCAGGGCCTCTCTACGTCCAGTACTAGCGGTATCCAAATACGGCGCCTCGCCGAGACTGCAGACCCTGTCTCCAGCTCGAGCAGCCGCATAATCATACGTAGCGCAGTGGTAAGTCGAGCGATTATCCCAGATGGCCACGTCGTTCTTTGCCCACCTGAATCTCACCTGCGCGTCGTGGTTCTGCGTGAGCAGGTTGAAGAGATACTGCAGCAGAACGTCGCTTTCGTCCTTGGACACGCCGTTGATGCGCTTGGTGAATCCCTTGTTCACGTAGACAGACTTCCAGCCGGAAACCGGGTTGGTCCGGATAACCGGGTGAACAGCTGTCAAGTTGCCGCCCTGGTTGAGGGGCGAGCCGCGCTCTCCCTGACGGAGAGGGTTGCCCAGGCGCGCTGCTTCATCGTGGAAGAAGGAGGCGTCGTGGGTGGCGGTCAGTCCCTCCAGGAAGTTTTGCATTGGTGGTGAGAGACGGTCATAGACTTCGTAGCCAGACGCCCAGAGCTGGAGTGGCATTCGTTAGCTTGTCATGCTACACAGGGGGCATCTTGGTTGGTCCTGCTTACTGTGTCGCCGCCCGTAGGGGGCAGAGTGTGAATCTTGAGCATGGCATAGTCTGAGGGGACTTTCTCAAAAGTGCTGTCGCAGGTGAGCTGGTTAGACATAATCGAGCTGCTGAGCTGCAAGGTAGATTGGCGGCTACTTACATGTCACTGTGCCACCCTGCGCTGGCAAAGCGAGAAACATCGCTCAATTGATGGGTCAAACCGCCCCCCTTCTTCTGCTTCTCACTTGAAATGACGCTAATCTGATCTCCAAGCTCGCTGCCCTCCTCTGTCAAGGGATGCACATGCAGTCCGGAGCTGGCAGGACAGCCGGCCAACTTGGTCAGACGCAGCATGAAGGTCTTCATCTCCGCTGGCGTGACATCCTGGCTCTTGAGGAAGACGACGCCGCGCTGCGAGATCGTCAGGGCGAGATCCCTGATGACAGCATCATCAGCCTGGTTGAGAGCGCGTATCTGAACACCAGAAAACGCACGTCCAATCACGGGCGTAATGTCATCCTGCTCCTTGATAAACTGGTCAAGTTGGCTGGTGTAAGCCAGAGGCCCTCGGAGAGTGGGCCTGGCCTCCGCATGGCCACCGACCAGGTTGTCGCCGAGCGTTGCGCTTGGTGCTGCAGAAGGCATGGTAGCTGAGTTTAAGTATTTCTTTGGTAGGGAGGGGAGGGGTTCCAATGTGCTTAAGTTTTGGCGAGCTAGAACAGAAGACAAGATCACGCAATCGCGCTCTAAAAATCCCTGCGGGTTGGAATTGAAGATTGTTATCTTTGAATTGTATAACTTGATCTCTTTGGATGGATTAAAATGGGCTAAATGGGGCTATTTAAGACGACATCAGAGCCATGTATTATAACATCAGAGTTGAACCCACCCCGGAGAAAATCTCGGAGAAAGCGTCACACTGGAAACGCCACTACCCCGGACTGTTGGCGATTTGACACCCGAGACGGGTGGACTAGACCGAATTCCCGCTAGATGGCGAGGTATGAATGCTGGCAATTGCTGGTTGCTTCCGACGGAGGACTTTCATTCATTTTTTGGGAGGCTCGGCAAGTGACTTGAATGCATTCAAACCGTTCCGTATCCTCGCGCTATTGAGCGTGGCGTTGCAGCTTTATAACATGCCTTGTCCTCGCGGGTTTTGAGTTCGCTCCCTACGCTCGGTACTGACACTCACCTCGTCCTGCTGTCTACAAAGCGCGGAGAATTCCAATTACTCCCGTGGAGCCATCAGTCTGACAATGGGCAACGACGCCGTAGAGCCTACACCCGTTGTCGACCATGTGTCCGACACGGACAAGGGCGACTTTGGAGTCGGTCGCGAACATTTACATAGTATCTTGCCACCGCATGATTCCTACGAGGGGAGGCATAGATTCGATCCGCTGGCTGAGTGGACTGTCGCCGAGGAGAGGCGTGTAGTTAGGAAGACTGACTTGAGGCTTCTTAGCTGGCTGTGCGTCATGGTAGGTGATGCCGAAGGAGATGCAGTCCCCATGCTATGCTTACATACATGCATACATACGTACATACTGATGAGTGTTGTGCAGTTCTTTGGCTTGCAGCTGGACCGTGGCAATTTGAGCAACGCTCTAGCTGATGATCTGCTGGGGGATCTCGGCCTGACTACAGACGACTATAACAATGTTGGTTACATCTGCAAGCTATGGAGGATCGTCATGAAGGACTGACATTTTGCTAGGGTACCACCATCCAGCTTGTCAGCTTCCTCGTCGCCGAGTTTCCAGTGCAATTCCTCACAAAGCGCTACGGATTCAAAAGAGTTTTGCCTGCTGTTAGTATGCTCGTTCTTGTCTCGTCGCAGCGCGTACTGATTGTGTATCTAGTTGATGTGCGCTTGGGGTATAGTTTGTAAGTTTACGCTGGTTATTTTTTTTTTTTTGTATTGCTGGTACGCAGCGGCTAATGGACTTGCTCGGTAGCTACTTTCCAAGCATTCATGACAGGCCGTACTGGGTTTTACGTTACGCGAGCACTTATTGGACTTTTTGAGGGCGGCTTCATCCCTGGCACTATTCTGATGGCGACGTACTTTTATACGAGCACCGAATTGTCTGTCCGACTGGCTGCCTTCTGGTCCACACTGAATGTTGCAAGTAGGTTCAAACGGGAACCATGGCCGCACAAATAAAGATATTCAACGACACTGACATTTTTGCAGGAGTTGTATCTGCCCTTCTCGCCGCTGGGTTCTTGGAGATGCGAGGCGTGGCAGGACGCTCTGGCTGGTTCTGGCTGCTGGTGCTGGAGGGCCTGCTCACCCTGGTCATTGGAGTGGTATCTTTCCTCTACCTGCCGCTGAGTCCGACGAGCACCAAGTCGGTCCTGTGTCGAAGCCCATGGTACACCGAGAGAGAAGAAGTCATCATGATCAACCGCATTCTGCGCGACGACCCGGCCAAGGGTCTCACTGATATCAAGGAGCCAGTCACACTCAAGGACGTCAAGGCCGCCTGGTCCGACAAGTCCCTCTGGGGTTTGTATCTCGTCGGCCTCGTCGCCTACATCCCAGCCACCCCCGTGCAGGCCTACTTGACCCTGACGCTCAAAAGGGTCGGCAAGTTCAGTACCCTTGCCAGCAACCTCCTCACTGCGCCCTCCGCCGCCCTCCAGATCGTGACCATGCTCGGTCTGGCCTACAGCTCCGAGTACTTCAACGAAAGAGCCTTCCACTGCCTGGCCGGGGAGCTCTGGAACCTGCCGCTCTTCACGGCCCTCCTTGCGATCCCCAACGGCGGACGAGAATGGGGCCGATACTCCATCATCACCCTCATATCGGGCTACCCCTACTTCCATCCCATTGTCAGCGCGTGGATCTCCGAGAACAGTTTCGACGTAAAAAAGCGCGCTATCGCCGCAGCGACGTACAACGTCATTGTGCAAATGTTCGTATCTGACCAAGCCTACTCCCTGGAAAAATTGTTTCATTTGCGGTGAATTCGTACTGATGGTCCAGCAGTGGAAGTCTTATCGGCAGTCAGCTGTATCGGTCGTGGGACTCGCCGTACTACAAGACCGGCAATAAGATCTGCATCTCGATACTGGCATTCGCGATAGTCACGCTGTTGCTGCAGCGCCAATTTCTGGCATACCTTAATAGGAAGAAGACAAGGCTGTGGGATGCTATGTCTTCGCAGGAGAGAATCGCGTATCAGACTGACAAGGAAGCAAGAGAGATGGATGGCAACAAGCGCCTTGACTTTTTGTACGCTTATTGAGCCTTTGTTCTTTCGATGGCCGGGGAAATCTTTACTCACCGTATCGTTTGCATCGTGTTTGTGTGGACTTGGAGCGCAGCGGATGTTTTTTTTTTAAAGCGACATAACTATAGCGATGATGAGATAATATTTCACGCAGTGTCGATTCAGAGAGATGCAGTTTTGACCTTGTGCGCGACGAACGTAACGTTCAGAAATATATTTCTAATACAGCAGAAATTCTCTGGCAAGCCTGCAAGAGAGACTAGCTTGTCAGGTATCCTGCGTGAGTATGCCGAGATAACGTCCGTAACATCCCCAAGCCTTGCTATTCCTTCAAATCACTGCGTATTTGTTGCCGTACTGAATGAAAATGCCAGTCATTCTCGCGGCCTGATGACTTGGTCCAGGTTTACTGACCGGTCGCTTTGCCAAGTATGCGCAAAAGAAGCTCTCTTCGACATGTCAGTCGGCGTAAACGGTAACGCAAATGAACAAGGGTCATTACTGATGTGGCCAGGACTTTAATGTGAGCTAGTCAAAGGGTCGCGGTGATTGCCAAGGAGGAGAGAGCAAAAATGTAGTGTTTGTCTGGGAGTTTGTTCGATATGTTCGTAGCGAGGGCTCAGCGAGACGTTGACTAGCCAATTCACCGTCCGGCGCTCTAGTTGCAGGCGTCGACAAGTCGAATAATAGTTCAGCGATGAAAGAGATATTGTGGTAGACAAGCGGCATAGTGGGCGAACAGCGCTGGTGCTGTGTTGCGGTGGTTGCCTTGGGTTATTGGGTCGATTTTCACTTTGCAGGAGGCCGAACTAGATAGGCGTGTTGTTGGGTGCAATCCATAAAAAAAGGAACGTCCCTGGTGATTACTCTTGGAAGGTTAGTTGGAGTTTTGGAACTGACTTTCATCCTTTCTTCAACTAATGGTTTAAATTGATGTTACCATGTCGCATAATATCTGTGGGTACATGACGCTATCCCTTTAATCGACAAACTTCACGAGAAACGATGATCACAACGTTGTGGACAATGTTCTGATACTATTTCGACGAGTTTCTCACCCGTCATGTATCCATAGCTCATTCAAGCTGACCCAAAATGACATCAGCTGCCTTCTCACTGACCAGGTACGTAGACACGGCCGTGAACGTCCCAGGAATCCGCGGGTACACTGATGCATCCACCACCCGCAGGCCCTTTACTCCACGAACCCGGAAACTAGAGTCCAGCACCGCCATCTTGTCGCCGTCGGGGCCAATCGGGCACGTGCAAGATGCGTGATGGCCCCATGCCGTGTCCAGGATGTACTGGTTGATGGCCTCCTTGCTGGTCACGTCTGGGCCGGGCAGCACCTCCTTTGTGGCAGTGTTCTTCGCCTGGCTGAGCGCATTTCTTGCCATAGCAATAGCCTCGGAGATGGCTTGAAGGTCGTGGCCGTAGTCCCCCGAGCCTGTGTCAAAGTAGTTGAAGACAATGTTGGGGACATCCAGAGGATCTGCCGACTGAAGCGTAATATGGCCGGCATTGTTTCGCGGGTGCGCCTTCAGAATGGCCCAGGTCCACGCATCGTGGTGGTCTGTGATATTGATGCTGTAGCCTGGAAAGTAGCCCCGGAAATTGACAGGGCCGCCAAAGATGAATGCGTCGTAGTCGGGGGACACGCTGGTCTTGTATAGCATGGCGGCGCCGAACCCGGCCGAGGCGTACGGTCCGCGGTCACCCCCGACGTTTTTCTCCCACCTGTCTCGGCATGGATCCGGCGCACCGTAGAAGCCAAAGGTGCATCCTTCGAGGGTGGTAAAGTTTGCGGGTGTGTTCGCTTGAACAGCAGTCTCATAGTGGTCCTGCAGATTGGTTCCCACGCCGGGCAAGTCCGCCACGAGGGGTATGTTGAACTTCTTGAGCTCATCTGCGGGCCCTATGCCCGACAGCTTCAGAATCTGGGGTGAGTTGTACGTGCCCCCCGCGACGATGACTTCCCGCGAGGCTCTCACCGTGCCCCTTTTGCCCTCGCCTGCATTCTTTGCTCGTGGACTAGCTCGGTACAGATATGCCCCGTCCAGGAACTCCACGCCCACGGCACGGGGCGGTAGCTGCTCCTTGTCGATGATGACTTTTGTGACATGGCAGCTGGTGCGTACGTCAAGGGGATACTTCTTGCTGCCGTCTGGGTTCTTCGCGTCCCGAACCGCCACGATGAACTCCCGCGGTCCGTTGCGAGCACCGCCCCTACTCGAAATGGGGATTTGGAAGTACCCGCCGTCGACATCGCGCTTTTTTGTATCATTGTTGGCATCGCCAGTCAGCAGAACCCCCAGGTCCCCCCCCGAAGCTGCGGCGCCTCCCAGAAGAAGATTCAGCAGCTGCGTGTCCTGAAAGGCGAGGTTTATCGGCGCCTGCTCAACATCCAGCCATCCGCTATAGCCATGGCCCGGTGCGTTGGGCTTCAAGTAGTCGTTCTTTTCCAGGCGTTGAAAGTACTTGCGCATGTTGGACGCAGACCAGGAGTTGTCGCCTGTCAAGTTCGCAATGTCGTCAAAGTCCGACATGTGCGGGTAGATGGCGATGAGGGCATTATGCGACGTGCAGCCGCCGAGGGTGTTCGCCCGAGGGTACAGAGTGCCTTTGATCTTGGATCCTGGCGGTGGATTCAAGCCCGTGTACTCCTTGCCATCGGAAGTCTCGTACGTGGCCTTGTAGTCCTGCGCCTGGCGCTTGTCATCTTCGTAATGGCGCACAAAGAAGTTCCACGCAAGCCTGTCGTCCTCGGACGCGAGCGCGGAAAACGCTGGGACCGTGTAGTTGAAGTTGTCTCCCTGGTCGCCGCCGGCTTCAATGAGCAGCGTCTTGTGGCCTGCCAAGGCGAGGCGTGCGGCAAGGGGGCCACCCCCGGCGCCAGAGCCGACAACTACGTATTCGTAACCATCGAGCTCTTCAGCTGCATAGGTGCAAGCTGGAAGCAGCATCAATGTCGTCAAGATGCGACTGTAGTGCATTGTGAACAAGGGTGATGTGTGTGCGAGTAATTACATCTCTTACCTTTGCTGTATTGCTATCTGGCCGCATTCCGAAAGGATCCTTCTTATAAGGTCCGCTTACAAGTTCTGTTATAGTAGCTCAACGTAAAAGCCTGGTTTGGGGCAACAACTCTGGCTCTTACTTCCTTACTAGAGTAGCACTGCAAGGATGTCATAGCAAAGCAGCCGTTGAGCTTACCCGCTTGAACCCACCCAAAGTGGTCGCCAAAACCCAACAAACTATATTTAACATACGGCGACTGGTTACTCTGCCACACCCTCCCAAAATATGGAGTATGCCTCGGGCCATGTGGGTTACATAACAAAGGATCGTGGTTCAGGGGGGCTTATTGTGCCTGGCATGGCCGGCATTCCAGCGCGATCCAAAGGCCACTTAAGTTTGGTCATCGGACTGGCCCTGCCCGTTTAGAGATTCTGCATGTCCTATGGTGTCATTTGGTGTGCATATGGCGGGGTCGGAATTTTCGCAGCGTAATGTTTTGTTGTGTGCATGATGATGGCATCAGTTCGAGGATAGTCGCTGTCTGACTGTGAGGAAAGAAACTTGCGGGAATTCTTGGCAATTCTGGTGCAGTGACACAGTCATGTAGGATCGGACCGCGGCGACTTGGCACTACATTTTCTCAGACATAGGCTTCGGTTTCTAGAAGCTAATTTACGCATCTGTTTGTGTAGGTAGTTGAGTATGGCTAGAACAGGATCTAGCCACCCGAGTACGCCTCAATAAGCAACTGTACACTTACGTCCGCCTACGCTTAATCGGGACATCATGCGAAATACTGTTCTCATTGT
The DNA here is from genome assembly GCA_032433595.1 of Conoideocrella luteorostrata. Taxonomy (NCBI): domain Eukaryota; kingdom Fungi; phylum Ascomycota; class Sordariomycetes; order Hypocreales; family Clavicipitaceae; genus Conoideocrella; species Conoideocrella luteorostrata. Next base: position 66,489 of record JASWJB010000042.1, read on the forward strand.
CCCCCCAAATTCAGGAAAATGCACCAGTCGCCAATAAGTGGAAGTCATTATGGTGGTTAGAACGTCATTTATTCTCCAAGATTATTTATCATGGAGTGTCTAGATTTATACTGCGAGAAATTCTGTTCTACAAGTACTTATATACGATTTCATGGAGTGAAATCTCAATTCCATTTTGCCATATATCTCATCTCTCGGTCTCAGTCAACTCCATCAAACTATGAGTATGCCTTGATTCCTCTCGCAAACCCGTCATTGATGAGACCAACCAATTGATCACCAACTGGCGCGATCTCCCCGGGCAACTTCTCAACGACAGCGTCACTGAAATCCTTGGCTGACGTCTGCAGATCCTTGACTAAGGAAACAACAATAGAGCTGGCGCCTATCTTGTCAAAGTCTGGCTTCTTGCTGATGAGCGTGGTTATCGTTTCGTTGGAGTCTCGAGCAAGTCCGGCGGTGGAGCCAGCAAGCGCCAGAGAGTCTTTGAAGACCAGAGGCGGAGTGCTGCGTGCCTGGGTGGTTCCGGCATTGAGATCACTCTTTAGTTTATTCGAATTGCCGAGGATGCCGGATAGAGCATCATCGTTTCCGTGGAAGGCTGTGAGACTCTGGTTGAGGGCTCTAATATCGGTCGTGATTGTTGCCAGAATGCCTGGGATACCGCCATTCTGAGCGAGAGCCGGTAGGGCGAACAAGGCCGAGAGGAGGACTTTGCTTAACATGTTGCTTGGTAGTCGGTCTAGTAGGCGCTAGCACTTCGGTAACGGATTCAATGGACTTTGTCTTGCAGAGTGGACAAATACAAGAAGTAAGAGCCAAGAGCAGGCTTATGCACTGAGCAGTGGTCAGTCTGTGGCGCTCTTTATACCAGCCCGGGCGTTTCTTCAGCTGTTAGCAGTAGCTGCCATGTCGCCTAGGCTGGACGTGATTTCCATGGCCCATTCATGCGGATTTCCCCCTGACAGAGGCAAGGATGGCCTGCAGCACGGGTTCTGCAGAGTGGTTTCTACCTTGTGATGGCTCGTGTTTGACCATCAGTTGCCTATTCTGGGAGAGCCCACGGGGATAATAGAAAGTGTGGGGATTCCGAGATAAGGGACGAAATGCCATCGAATGCGACGCTAGGTCTCACGCTATTGGACAGACCACACCCGGCACATGTGGTTTCCTTGTGACTGTTGGAATCGGAATGGCATCAAACTCCAACGGTCGCGAAGCCACGATCACAATGTCTTGCGCGGGGATCTAGATGAAAACGGGCTGAGAATATGTTGTTGGAGCGAAAGAAATATGCATCTCGCGGGACACTAAATAGGGTCGTCGTCGTGTGTGCAGACAGCCCAGCCTGGCTCAGGATGCTCGAGTCTCTGTTTGCATCGCCCCGACAGTGCTGCCACTGAGCACGATGCGCAAACAATTGACTTGTCTGGCTACATTGGCAGCACATTTGCGCGGGATCAGCAACAAAAGCGCCAACGAATTTGACTATGTGGTTGTTGGAGGCGGCACTGCCGGTGCGACCGTGGCAACTCGGCTTGCGGAGAAGTCGTTCACGGTGGCATTGATAGAGGCCGGGACGTACTACGAGAACAGCTCCATGGCGTCAATTCCACTTGCAGATGTGTTTCCCGTTGGGTCTGATCCCAGATCCCGCTCCGACATTGACTGGGGGTTCGTGGCCAGAGGACAGCCGGGCGCAAACTTCCGGGATATTCATTTTGCGCGGGGGAAATGCTTGGGTGGCTCGTGCGACGCCTTTGAAACACCCGCCTGAACTCTTTGCCGGGCTAACTTGCTATTCTAGATCCGCACTCAATTTCATGATCTATCAAAGGTGAGCTTTGCTTCCTGGCCTGGCCTACAGACTGACCAGCCTCAATTCTGACAACCATCGCAGACCTACAAAGGAATCCCTGCAGCAGTGGGCAGATGTGGTCAATGACTCAAGCTATACGTTTGACCAAGTTCTTCCGTACTTCAAAAAGAGCGTTCAATTCGCACCTGGTGATTCATCCAAGCGCTACGAGAATGCGACTGTCAAGTATGACGCAGCGGCATTTGACCCTAAAGGCGGGCCGCTCCAGGTCACATACGCCAATCATGGAATGACTTTTTCGACTTGGATGAAGCTGGGTTTGGAGGCAGTAGGAATCAAGGAAACAGCAGATTTCAACTCTGGCTCTTTGCTGGGAGCTCAATACTGCTCATCAACCATTCGCCCCGACGACCAGAGCAGAAGCAGCTTGGAATCCAGCTTCCTTGCAGCAAAGCCTAAAGCTCTTCAACTGTACACCAGGACTTTAGCTAAGAAAGTGTTGTTCGACAAGAACAAGCGCGCCATCGGAGTGGAAGTGACGGATGCCAAGGGCGTTACATCACAGATTATGTCGTCCAGAGAAGTCATCCTCTCAGCCGGCGCATTCCAGTCGCCTCAATTACTGATGGTTTCTGGAATCGGCCCAGCCGCGGTTCTCAACCAGTTCGAAATCCCTGTCATATCGGACCTTCCTGGGGTTGGCCAGAACATGTGGGATCACCCTTTTTTTGCGGTGTCCCACAAAGTTGACTTCCCGACGTTGACGCAAGTGGCCAATGATTTTGAGGTGCTTGCACAGAAGTTGGACGAATATACCAGCAACCATACCGGATTGCTGACGAGCCCAGTAGCCGATTTCCTGGGCTGGGAGAAGATCCCGAATGATTTGCGAGCCAACTTCACGGCCGATACAAAGCAGGCGCTTGCCGCACTCTCGGCTGATTGGCCCGAAGCAGAGGTAGCATTCCCTTCTATAAGTTGTGACGTGCGCAGAGATGACCAATGTTGACGGACGGCATGTTATAGTATATCTCAGGCGCGGGTTACATCGGCAACGCCTCAAACCTGATGCAGCAACCCCAGGATGGCGCTCAATACGCATCTATCCTCGGCGTTTTAATCGCGCCGACGTCAAGGGGCAACGTGACGATAAAGTCGGCTGATGTATCTGATCTACCGATCATAAACCCCAACTGGCTTGCCACCGAAACCGACCGTCAAGTCGCCGTTGCAATCTTTCGCCGCCTCAGGGAGACATTCAATAGTAAACCAATGGCTTCCGTTATTCTCGGCAACGAGTACTATCCTGGATTGAATGTCCAAACGGATGACCAGATTTTAGAGTTCATCAAGAACAATATCATGACCCTATGGCACCCTGCTGGAACTTGCAAGATGGGCAGCTCTGATGACCCAATGGCTGTTGTTGACAGCCAGGCTCGGGTTCGGAATATTTCCGGGTTGAGAGTCGTGGATGCCAGTGCTTTCCCCTTTCTGCCGCCGGGGCATCCGCAATCAACTGTCTGTAAGTAAAAATGAAACTACATCACCTGTATTGCATCTGAGTTTGGGGTCCCTATGTTAACTTTTCGTAGATATGTTGGCGGAAAAAATAGCTGATACTATCCTGCAACCCCTCCTTAATTTGAGCTACAAGTGTAGTGAGGAAATAGTACGATACGTATAGTACATGAAGCCGAATTCTGCAAGATTCCCTTGCTACTATTGCAATCACCGCGAGGAATCGATAACAAATCCGTGTCTTGGTTGTGTAATAGAAGCTGTGCAATGAAAAACAGCTACACCCCTCACCCCCCCCTATTTCCAGGTTTGCGTAATAAAAGTTTCCATGCTGGTAAACTTGTAATCAGGCAAAAGCTTATTCCACTCGTCGGTGACAGCAAATGCGCCTTTGGCCACAGCGGTCAAGATGCCGATCCATCCGGGCTTACTCCACGCCTCCCTCTGATCTTCGGGAATAGAAGGATGCTGAACCAAGGGAAGCTTGGCATTGAGAACTCCATTGTCGAGGTCCGATTGCTCCACCAGCTCGAGCTGTACCGGTTTGCCTGTACCGAAGACAGAGTCAATACGTGTTTCTTAGGGACTTGACGGTCAAGCTGCCAGGGGGGCATTCCATTTACCTCGGATCTTCTCGACCATCTGCTGGAGCTGCCTGGGACTGATCTGTTGTCCACGGATACCACCAACTTCTGGCCACTCCCCTTCGTACTCTATAGCATGCTTGACTACAGCGGCGATGTCCGACACCGTGGTCATCGTCACCATGTCATCTTCATGTCCCTTTACACCCACAATGCGCAGCTCGTCCAACTGCCACACCGTTGGCATGGGCGGGACGTGCTTCGCCAGCTTGTGCGGATATCCAGCGTAGTCCATGAACATGCCAGGCTGAAAGAAACAATACTCGATGACCTAAGACGTGTCAGCAGTCAAGTAGGCAAGAAAACCGGTAAATGCCTCGTACCTTTTTGTCTTTGTTCATCTCGCGCAGGTACGACTGCATGTCGAGCTTGCCCTGATACCAGGGAACACTATCAATTATACTGTAGAGCTGCTGGCTCCTTTGGTGAACGGTTAGCCCGATGATTGCCATGTCTTGGATACCTTGTCGACGCGGGAACTTACATGGTCCATTCGCTCGGCGCAAAGCGCTTCACGCCTGCCTCAACGGCCGCATCGACTAAGAGCCTCGCAGATTCGTTGCCGGGGTCGTTATGGACGACAATGAAATTGAGGACGACCTCGACGTCTCCAAAGAGCTTGACAAGCTGTGCCTTGTCTTTGAAGGTTGTCTGCACCCAGTGGACACCGCGCTGCTGGGGGAACTGCGTAGGATCCTGTGCTGTATATCAGACAAACGTCCAATCTTGCCGCGAATGTATTGGATTCTTACCTTCCTGCACAAAGCTACAACTTCATGCTTATGATCTTCAACGAGCTTGTCGATGACCTCGAGCGCCAGCCCTTACCATACATCATATTAGTCAAGTTGATGCAGCTAGGGAAAATCGGCGTGCCGTATCTTTCTTACCCGAGTTGGCACCTGCGACTGCTACCTTGACCATTGTATGATACTCTTGTTTTTAATTGGGAGGTGACTATCTGAAAGAGATTGATGGGAAGGTGTAGGGAGTAGTGACGAGAAGTGTTGGAGCTTGAACGGGCGATCATGCTCGTTTTATAATCAACAGTTGCGTGGATCTATTTATTCGCCTAACCATACCGTCCAATTTGTCTTAATAATCGAGACAAGAAACCCTATGCGCTGCGTAATCAATACTGCGTAAAGACTCGTACTTTAGTAAGGCACGGTCCGCTGTACCAGCGTTATGTGATATCACGTAACCGTTAGTGGATGGTTTTATGCTCAAGTGCTGATCCTACCCAGCCCCCCACCCACTACGGAGTACATAGTCCCACAACCCCTCCACTAAAGATCTGGCTCTCGACTGCTGTACCAAAAGATGGCAATGCGGGTAGGATCTGACCAAGCAATGCCCTCGCATATGAGGCCGCCATTGCTGCTGCATACGGCTGTCAGTCTTTGTTTTTGTGTTGATCACCGTAATCGCACACATCTCGGATGACGCCGACAGGAATATGGTTCATGATTCCCGGCTGGAAGGAAGCGCCGTCAACGTAGAAACACCGCACATGCAAGAAGGCCGAACCTTCAATCAGACGCACCGTGCTATCTTGCTTGCGCTTGGAGACTGAGAGCGTACTCATAGGCCAACGAAACGAAAAATTGTACAGTTCAGCAGGCCTGTAGTATTTTGCATTATGATGTTTCCATCATAGTCAACACCCGCCGTGGGTGAAGCTTGACCTTGTATGTACTGCTTTTTTGGTAGTTTTGAAGAGCGCGGGAGAGTTGGCTCTGTGGAGAAACTACGAGTTCATCGTGCAAAGATAGCAGAGCAAAGCGTCTGCAAAGCTCGTCAATTTGATCATTTATCACGTGAATTTTCCCCTCCGTATTGGATTGAGTTACTCTAACATTGTTGTTGAGAAGGCGTTATTCTGGTCTCCTTATGCTCAAATCTATATTACTTTTCATACACACTAGGGTAGGCATTAGTATGTTTTTGACGCGGTTTTTAAAATTCGAGTTGTACACAGCTCGTGTGCTAAGCATTAGACCCGCTCTTTTCCATTTCTTACTCTTCTATTCATGCTTGCCAGAACTCGTACTGGTAAATGTGAAGCGACAGCATTTTAATTTGATGTTGCTAAAGGTGAGCGCGCGATGAGTAAATTCGTGGAATGCTTAAACATCGAGATGGAGCGTGTGCAGTGCCTGAATACAGTTGAGAGTACGGAGTACGGAGTACTCCGTAGTCAAACGGAACGTAGCTAAATAAAATACAATGCCGGACCTAAATGAACATAGCCGGGTAGACAGCTAATTAGCTTTAAAACAGTGCTAGCACAGATCACTTAAGCGCCATCTAAAATAAAGGTTGCGAACAAGCGTGGTCCATTAGTGCCGTGATGGAGTGCCCGTAAGCGAAGTACCCCATTCTAGCATGGCCAATTTTTTTTTTTGCGAACGTAGGCGTTTTGGCGTGTGCCTAGCTTTGTGATGTAACATCTAGATCTTTGACGTTGAACTTCTTATGAAAAAGCTGATCAGAAGGTGTTTTCGGCTAGAGGGGCTTCCGGAATGGCCATCGGGGATCGTAGCTTCCAGCTCTCGTTTTGTGGGGACCACAGGTCAAGTGTAGTGCTGATCCGCCTTATATTTTGTAGTGCATCCTCATTGGATTGCCGACCGTGCCAATGCAATCGAACTGCCAGAACATCCCACGCCCGCGTCAAAATCTTGCCCATTTGCCTCAAAATTATCCTATACTCACTTGTCTACTCCTAGGTCGTAGTAGCATGCGCCTTTGCAGCAGGAAAACGTGTTAAAGCACCTCTACCGAACAAGTAGGCAATGCATCCGGTAAATGTCGGCATAGACAGCAGTTTATTATCAAGTTCCTATTGGTCAGCTCAGGCTATTCCAGGACGCAAAAACTTGAAGGCCGTGGTTCGGAGTCTGTTCCAACAAAAGGCAGACCAATTTTCTGCCGACTAATACCGCTCGCTCTCTTGGGACCTAAGCTGACAACGGAAATATCAAGCCACTTTTTGCTTGTACACTCATCATTGCTTTCAATATGCCCCAGACTGAGCAAGATCTATTTTTCTATAACGGGGGCGGCATAGGATAGGAGGACCTCACGAATTACAAACCATGCGGACTCCATCCTGTTGTTCTCGGCGATGTTCTACCAAAACCCGGAACATGTGTAGAGCTGAAGCAGCCTAGGTACCGAATCGCTCAGAAGCTTGGGTATGGGGCATTCTCAACAGTTTGGCTAGCACGTGATATCGCTGATGAGTAAGTTTGCCCTTAACACCTGCACTGCAAGCACTCGCTAATAATAAATGATTCCCTTGTAGACGATATGTTGCTCTTAAAGTATGTCATGGAACCAATGAATACGTTCAGAGTAATGAGACAAGGATTCTCTATCAAATACATCGGGATGGGCGAGGAAGTCCCGGCTATAATAATATCAATGAGATATATGATATTTTTACGGTTCGGGGTCCGAATGGATTTCATGAGTGTCTAATAACTGAAGTTGTTGTGCCTCTTGACAACATGTCTGTCCGCCAGATATACTCACCACAGTTGTTGATTAAACAACTAATGAAAGGATTTGATTTTCTGCATAAGGAGGGGGTGGTACATGAAGGTGAGGTTTTAAACCAGCGTGAAGCTTTGATGTTGAGGTTTAATTAGAATTGGTAACTAATTTCGGGTGCTTTAGACCCTAATTTTGCCAACTTTGGTATAGCGCTACCACAATTACAGCGGTTTGATGAAGGGATAATTGCAGATTACTTTGCAGACCCATCTGTGCTACCGGTGGTACCGTGCAATCCGTCGTTTCCAAGGGATTCAATCCCGTATTATATTACCGAATCCATCTCCCTGGGGTCGTTTATTCTAGATAATCAATACTTCCCCTCAAGTGAGAACGTCTGTTTAAAGGTGTTTGATCTTGAAAGAGGTAACTTATTTCTATACTTGTAGTATTGACATACTAACAGTCAGAACCTATGTAAGCCTGCTGGATAGAAAACATCAGTGAACTACCAGGCATGGCCCCTCCCACAATTCGGCCGCCCGAGGTCTACATGTGTGATATGTCCGGAGGAAAGGTTGGATCTGCTTGGAGCAAAGAGGCGGATATCTGGGCAATTGGATGCATAGTAAGCTTTTGCATGTAAATCTGCACTATATAAATACTAAGCAGATTGTTTAGTCATATCAGATCGCAACTGGATGCCAACTTCTGCTGGTACAAGGCGATTCCCAGTATCAGCTTTACTAAACACTGCGGCTCGGTGGAGCGCCACCGGAAGAGTGTTGTAAGTTCTGGGACTTTGAAAAATTTTTGCGAGAGTACGGAGGGTTGGAAACGGCTATTGTTGCTATTTTTTGATACGGAAGAAGCCTGGGAGTCTCGCAGGCCTAAAAATTTATAAGGTGCGCACGTGAGATTACGTGGCCCCGCTACTCCCTAGTATATTAAGAGCCTCGCGCATATATATCGCTTAAGAGGTAAGCTTTAGTATAATATATAAAGTCTCTATATATTCTTACTTAGCTATATAATTATAACTTAATACTTTTAAAGTTTTGTATTAATTATTTAAAAATAATATAAAATTAAAAATTACTTAAAATATTAGCTTTTGTCATAAACTAGCTTATTAGCTACTACAAACTAGTGTTAATAGAGTTTATATTAATTATAGAGAGAAAAAAGAGTTTATATATCTTGCTTTACTTACTACAGATCAATCATTGTAATGATTAAATGACTGTTGAAGACTAATTATCTAAGATATCTAAAGAGTGCAATTTGGTGACGCTTATATAGTAGGGTGCCCACTTGAGTCGTAGGTGAGCATTGCAGGTGCTTACGTCCTAACACGATGAGCAGACGCGGTGCTCACTCATGCCCGGGTGAGCACTACTTCATTGGTCTGTAGGCCCGACAGTTCGCTCGTCTAATAGCCCGGTTTTAGCAGGGGTCGTGACAAAATGCACTACTTTCTACTAGCACTAAATACGCTCCACTGCCTTCGCTTTAATAGAACCACATTTTTACGCTTTATGTCTCAGGTCAGCTAATCCCTCCGGTCGCTTAAGATTAGTTTTCTTATTCATGTATAAGAATCTCGCCTACGTGCGGATAAATAAGTAACTGGTTACGCTATTTTATTTAGCAGCTAGAAGCTAACGTTAACGCAGAAAATAATTTGTACGCTAATAGACTTTCCTTAATGAAACACATCGCCACCACCACGCCCTGCTATCTAATATATCAGCATTTAATTCACAGCTGGAAGTAATATTTATATTCACTATTTTTTTTTAAATGCATCGCTATGTGCGTGGTTACAAACTTTATTTTAGAACCCGCACGGGCTACCCACTACCAGCTACTTAACAAACTGTTTTATACTACACTATAGCATTGTTATGTCTAGCCTGAATAAGATTAGATGTGGATTATAGCTTTTTCTAGCGTTTTTTATTTTACAGCTCCGAGTCAAGTAACCTGCTTTTGCCTCGACTATTAGAAGGAGAGCTAGTTTTTAAGTATATATACGCAGAACTTTTCTAGCATTTGTCTTCGGTACAATTCTGTGGGTTGCACAGGGTTGTGCAATGATCTAGATCATCGGCTTCAAAGGGAATATATTAATAATTGTCTGTGTCTATCTAAGAAGAAGAAAAGAAGTCATAGTGGAAGGCACGATATCGCCGTATAAATATCGTGGCTTGAAGGTGACCACGTGACGGTCCCAACAGCTTCCTGTTGTGCTTGGCGGTATTCCAACAAATTCCTTTCTATTAGTCTTCTTCTTTGCATTTACTTACGCTACTCGGACGAGTACTTCTGCTGCCAAAAGGGACTCTCCATTTGCTATTTATTAGCCAGGAGGTCTTTGCAGTGCTGGGACCCCTGGTTCTGACAAACTCACATGTTAACTTGGGGCCGCCTATATCCAGTGTTAACAGCCATGAAGGCATACACATTGCTTGCTCTATTTGCTAGCTTAGCCGCTGCAGCCAATAAGAACCGCAGGCCAGCAACGCCAGGTTTTGCGCTAAAAAGCTATACTGCTACTGCTAGCGTTGCTAAGCGCCAACTTCCTACTCATCCATCGGTCGTCTATCGAGTCGATACCCTGCCTCCTGACAAAGTTAAGGAGCGAGGGGGCTTTCCACCGCGGCAGCCAAACCTTCACGATGCTGACTTTGGGATTTATGCGCACTCACATAACACTCTAAGTGGGGGGAAATCACCCTATGTCTCTACGTCACTCCGCCCGCAAGGAGCAGAAATATTCGCTTCTCCGGGACACATGGCTTATTTATACGAAATTCATGCGACACCAAACTTTATAGATACCTTTACGACTCTGGGAGGGAATAAGATAACTGCTACGGGCGTGCCATATCTTCTCCATAAATCTGAGAGAGAATTCTTAGCAACTGGCGGCATTAAATGGGACCAGGTTATTAGTTCCACCACTCTACCTAATGGCAGAGATACAAATAAGGCTGACAGAAAGCTAAAACTAAATACCGATTACAACAATATGTACGATAAATTAAAGGCTAGTGGACCACAGTTTCAACTCGCTGAATTTCCTGCTGGACACGAAGCGCGGACCAAGGAACCATGGAGCCAATACGCAAAAACAGATATTAAAGAGAGTGGGCTACAGTTTGTTGACAAAAACGGCGGGCTGCTGGGACTAACCAGAGATAGTCCAATAGTATTTGACATAAAATATACTGCTGGAAAAAGTACTTTTTATGTGCCTTCACCGAAACAAGACGGCAGCCCGCCGCCGTTTAATTCAGGGGACAGGATCAAAGGTCAGGGCTCTAACGGTGTTGATACCCAAGCCAATAGTCAGAAACCAAGCGCGGAGGGACCGGGAACGTCGAAGGGGAAGGCTGAGCTTACGGAGCTAGCTCCGGCCCGTCGCACAGAGCTATTGGCCGCGGCGGAGAGGCTGTCGGAAAAGGAGTTTACTAGCATGGCGGGCAAGACGGGGCTTACGGCTATCGTAGAAAGACAATTGGGCGGGAACCTGGCCGAGGTGAGAGTCAAAGCATTAGGCCACGAGAGCCTCGCGACCAGCTGGTCCAAGCTGAGCCCAAAAAGCAAGGCGTTGAAGGTAGGGACCGGCGGGCTTGCGGGCGCCGGTGTCGCCCTGTGGGTGGGCGGCATGGTTAATGCCTTCACGACAGAATCGAGCAAGTGGGACAAGGCGGCGGCCGTAACGGCTATAGTACCCTTTGTAGGCTGCGGCACCAACTTAGTGGCCCAGGCTCAGAAGGCGAGCACCACAGGGGCCCTCGTCGCCCTTGACACGAGCCTCTGTCTGCTGGGCGACGCGCTGCTGCTGGGCGGTGCGACACTGCCGCTCGGTATCGTCGTTCACCTGGTCCGCTATCTCATCCACTTCTTCGAGCCGCCGCCGCCGCCGGCCCTGCCGAGCTATCAAGAGATCAAAGCCATGCGCGACAAGGCGTGGCAAAACCTCCTCGATCAGCTCCTAACCAACCTAGCTTCTAAGACATGGCGCGACAAGCTCGAGGGCTCCGTTGCTATCGAAGCCCTGGGCATCTGGTCTCAGGCCGCTGACAGCATCGGCCTCATTGAGGCAGGCAATCAGACTGTCTTTAACATCTCCATGTCCGCCGGCCAGCCCGAGACCACGGACCTGACCCGCGCGCAGGACAGTGTCCAGACAGCCATCGGCCAGATCCGTGAGAGGGCCGAGGCCGAGATTATGCGCCGCCAGCGCCTGTACCTGCTAAGTCTGCCCAAGGCGCTGCGCGAAGACTTCAATAGCTCGCTGAAGGAGATAGGCTACAAGTTGAACCAAGCTTTTATTGTCAAACTTAACGCCACTTTGGCTGTGCCTGGTTCTGAGGGTTACGCTGACTCACGCGATCGCATAGAGGACGCTAGCTCGCAGCTTAAACAGGACCTCCCCCAGCTGCCTAGTCTCTTCTCTCTGTCCTACTTTGTCGGAGTCGCGGCCGGCATCAACGACCCGACGTGCGCCGTCAACAAAACCGTCATCGACCCGATCCTGTACTATAAGGAAAAGACAGGCCGGGAGGACAGCAAGCTACTCGTTCGACACACCAGCGCCGTCGTGCGCTATCTTCTCGGCAAGATTCGCGAGTCTGACCTGCCCAGTAATGCCTCGGGCCTCTCCGACGTTCGAGAGTTTCAAATGCTCTTAGCTATGTACATTGGCAACACGTTTGCCAACTGGAAAGAGACGCACGGAAACAGGGTTAGCTATATCCATGAGGATTATGAAAAGGACATGCCAAAGCTTATGGAATATCTTTACGGTTTTCCTCGCTCTGATGCGGTTAAACTTGCGGGTCGGTTGGGGTTATTAGTTGATAAATCTAACCCCCAGTGTCATACCATTAGTTTCTCCCACGGGACAGTAGATATGGCTATTTTATGTTTGGAGGACTCCGAATAGAGTTGAGATAGGGTTTAATCTTGTTACATGCAGTGTCGAGCAGAGCATGTTACAAATGTGCTACGGATCACAGTGAACGGGCGCATTCTGACTTGTGGAGATATCGTGAGACAACCTTCCGGGTCCAATGACAGAATTCATAGATAGTAGTCATCTATAAGAAGAGGTCTAATCCTCGTCAATTAGATAGAATACAAGGACAATTCCAATGCATTCAGACATCCATAGCTGCTCACTTGTGACATTGTATTGAGATTCAAAAATCGTCACAAGGATCTCCAAGTACGTCATTAAAGCGGATGTCAAGAGTAACTGCTGACGAAGCTGCAGACGAAGGTGGCAAATGCTGACAATGCTGACAATTAGCTGATTTCAAAGCTGCTTATCAGTTCGATGATTACAAATGCATAGATAGAATTCATCTATAATGAGAGGTCTAATTCCTCGTCAATTAGATAGAATACAAGGACAATTCCACACATTCAGATATCCATAGCTGCTCACACTGTGACAGCGGAGGTTGACGAGATGCGATGAGTTTTGATCTAGAGAGACCAGCTTTTGACAGGTCAAGGCCAAAATCCCAAAAAATTGGATTTATGTATAACATTGTGATCGGGCTCGTGCATGGAAGGCTTGAGGCAGCGTGGCCGACCCGGAAGCGGCCAAACTCGTGACTTCAGGCGAATCGTGGGTAATATAATGAGCTAGTCCCTTCCACGAGCATTCCCTCAGAACCCTGCCCTTCTTTCTTTGTCATCTAACCTCAGCACATTTCTCTGTTTTAACACTACCAAGCCTTATACTTCTGTTTCATCTCTTTGAAACCATAGAACAATGGCTCTGTATCACAAGTGAGCAGCTATGGATGTCTAGAATGTGTGGAATTGTCCTTGCATTCTGGCTTATTGACGAGGAATTAGACCTCTTCTTATACTTGAATGTAATCTACGAAATCTAGCATTTCCATTGACCGGAAGGTTGCGTCACACCATCTCCTGTGTTTTGGAGCCTGTAACTGCCTCACATCTCTGACAGTCCTGACACTCTGTATGATAACACAGCACACAAACCGCGTTTTGAAGGCATGTCATTGGCCGAGGTTCGAGAAAACATTAAGACTTTTAGGACGAGTTGGGGAAGCTTAAGCCTAGATGAGGAGTCTGATGAAGAAGGTTCTTAGACAGTTAGTGGTAACTCCGTTTCTTAGCACTGCCTTGCAGGCGCTTGTACTGGATCTACCACTTCAGCTTCGAGAATCGTTAGTCCGGAAATCAGCCAAGACAGTGGCACTTTGTGTTCTCCCGCAACACCAGTGATAGTCGATTATGGCGTGACTCATCCTCCTAAAATCAATAAGTCTGTACCACGGCGAAAGACAAAGAGTGATGAATCTAAGCACCTCGGTGGGACTGGCCCGAAACCTACCTAGACAAAGCGTGCTTCGATAAATAACTCATTTATGGACAATTTCTGGTGTCAAAAGAAGCGTACTCCAAGCCGGAACCCGGAGTACTTTGACTCCTACCGCATTGCCAAAGCACGTGAAGCATCGGATAGGCGCATGTTGTACCAGGTCATGTGGAAACCAACCTGGGTGGCGGTAGGAGACCTGCGAGGGAGTCGAGCGCTGGAGGAAGCTAAGGACCTCACGGCCACAGAGTATGGTATTTCCAGGTGGAACAAGGAGGTAGCGCGTAAGCCATGTATCTAAAACTGCAAAATAAGTCTTAGCTACGATGAATGCCATTTCGGCAGATGTTGCGATAAACGGATATAGTTATGATGTATGATTGCATTTTTGGGGGAATAAAGTTGTGGTGGATGGATGTAATTTTGATGGGTCGTGTAGTTTTGATGGTGCTGCTCTGATGGATAGGTGCTGTGCCGATGGGTGGGTGCTGTCCTGATGGATGGGTGCTGTGTTGGAGGGGTATAGTTGTGGTAGAGGGCGAGTGGTGACAGGCATCTTGATTGCGCTTCAACCGCGAGAACATTGATATTGGCGATAATGTTTAGCGAAAGTCTGAAAATAGGAATAGCGGTGGCGTTGAGGCGTAAAAGTAGTGATGGTGAGAGCAAAGCTGGAGGAGTGCGAAGCAGCGGTGAAACGTTAACACGGAAGCAGTGGGTAGCTAGTGAGTGTGCAAGTACTTCGTACTCTCGTTTGTGAGGACCAGTGCCAATATGGGGCTAGTACTGTCTCTGCAGTTACTTATTGTATCCCATCATTGGCCCTTCCTATCCAAGTCACGTTCTGTACCAGGTTAAATTTGTCAGTGGTGAACGGTCTTCATTACCACAATCTGAGTCCTCGGTCGTGAATTTAATACCACACAGAGGTGCATTAACATAAATTGATGAAAGCTGACAGAGCAGTCGCTACCAAAGCTCGGTCACGCCGGTGCAGAAAAACTTTCCCTCACTTGGGGCTGTTGGGAGGAAGGGCATGCACTTGACTACGCTCCTGGCTCAGGATCCTCTCACGACTTTACAAAGCACTATTGGATAAACTTTGAAGAGTTCATATCTTACTATTAATGCAGAGTTGTTTCTCGCCAAAATTCCACGAGATATCTGCTTTTAAACACTTCCGAAGTGACCCCGTTTGTCTATAGGAGAGCTACTTGGGGTTAGTGTGTTGAACGAGCGCAAAGTCTTCAAACTAGTATAGAATTCAGAGTTCCAACTCTTGGCTGCTTCGACTGCTATTGATAGGCTACAGAGTATGCGTTTGATGTCACTGCATGGTCGCTTGCCTGTCTACATCCTATTCCATCTAGTTGTGGCATTCTAGGAGTATGGTACCGTTTAGGTTCCGTATTCACAGTGGCATTTGTTGGCGTCGGCTTTATTAATTCCGTGGAAGTATGCCAATAGGTCAATTTCTCCTGTACGCATCTGCATGATTATTGAGCGGGGTAAGGGTGTTTTTTTAGGCCACACCAATTCCGTGACAAGCTGGCTAGCAGCTAATAATAGTTTTAGGTATTGGCTGCTGGTACCTACAGCAGTCGCGTAAGGGTGTCTGTGGCCGTGGAAATTACAGAGCAATAGTTACTAGTATAGTGCATAGCCCGTATTTACAACGCTGGTACGCCATTCACAAGACAGAAGAGCAACACCGTCAGTCTGTGGTAATTCGCTTCCCTCTCACAAGATTCAGTATCTACTTATTCACCATCAAATGGACCGCTAACTTACCACAATGCTCTCAATACGTGCATTGTGGCGTGCGATTTTGTCCAGCCGCCCTGTTTTTGCCCCGCGATAAATTGCTTTCTTAGTCGCATTCTTGCCAGGTTTTGTTGATTTGTGACGAGCCTAATCCCTAGACTTCTGGCTTTTGCCTCACTTCCGTAGCAAGTCTCAAATATTATGCAGCAAAACTAACACGGTACCCTGCCCAGACTTACATAATAAATGCGGCATGTAATCCATAACGTTAATCATTAAATGCGTCTATACGTCCATTGCTAAAGTATGCATGCGGGCGCCGTCAATAATCTGGTATCCGCGTCTACAGTTGCATCTCTCGTGGAACTGCCTTTCAATTGAGATTTTGTCATCACCAAATCTCCCCCCGATCACTCTGCGGAATTGGGTTCATCGGGAATCTATTAGCAACCTATTTACTATTTGTTGTGCATATCCAACAATGTCAGTGGACCCTATTGGTTGTGCAGAAGATGGGTGCTATTAAATGAGAGGACGCCTAAGAAGACTCAAAGCATAGCCGTTAAAACTGTTCACTGTCCATGGAAGCAGCGCGTGACTTGCCACTGAGATGGGGTCTTTTGACTCTAACCTAAAACAGAAGAAAAAAAAGAGAGAAGGAGCAAAAAAAAAGACTAAAAATTATCTATGTAGAAAGAAAGTAATTAGTGTTACATCAAAAATAGTCTCTGCAAGACCTGCCTTCCTGTCCGAATATAGCATTGTGACGACTAAGAGGACTAGTTATTTAAGGTTAGACGGCTGCGAACTGCTATCGTGGACCTATTCATGGGATGTATTTGCGGATTTCGAAACTACGCACACTTCAGAGCCGATCAGTAGAACTCAGGAGGAACGAGCTTGGTCTCTTTTTGGGTAACAGGCTGGCAGCGACCATCAAGACCGAGGGCATTTTTGGAACAAGATCATCACAGCGAGCGTGCCTAGCGTACATTCAATTGGAGAACATCGCCTTTTTGCGAGACCACAAGGCAAAGGCGGTATTAAGGAACTGCAACAAGGCCTATATAGCGGCGATGAAAAAGAAATACATAGATCAGAAGCGTTTGGTGCAGCCGAGGAAAGAGGTTGAGGACCCATACATTATCGCCATTTTCCTTGCTATGGTGCAAGAGCAGCGAGCGATGGGTTATTTCACGGGAGATGAGGGTTGGAAGGTGCATCTAATAGCATTGCCGAAGACGTTCGCATCGGAGATGTATTTCTACTCGGCAACGATACCAAAGTCGTTTCTACGTGGGTTAGACAACCCTAGGGTTGGTGGTTTATTTGAAAGGGGTTTTACGGTTAGCTACGAGTTGATAGATCTAATGAAGCCGCGAGAAGCGGCGTGCCTCTTATACGAGGCTTTGCGAAATAATGCTCTGTGCGAATAAAGCACTAGCATAGCATTGCTAGCATAAAATTTAGATAGTCAAATTTGCATCAGAAATTGAAACCCCTGCACAGTTCAATTAATGGAACAAAGTGACTATAGTGACAAAAGTGACAAAGACTTGGCGGTCAAGGTACTCTGGGCAGCGTAATCCATCGCTTGATTCCAACTGTGGACACGGATGACGAGCCAACAGCAGAAGACCCATTATGACCCTAACAGCTCGTTAGATGCTTTTGAGAGTGTTCCATTGCAAATGCTGCTTCTGGCGACAATTCACAAGACGCTTATAGAAGACCTTTGAAGAAACAGTGTACCTATCTCTAGTGCCTGGGGAAGAGCATGTTCACATCGCGGCTGCCTTCATTCAATTGAACCCATAAAACACTGGACATCACTGTCCGCGAGTACTTACGACCAGGATAAGACACTACTCGCAGCTGCAGCAAAAATACGCTAGAAAAAGCTGTAATTCACATTTGATACGCACACATAACCACCACCACGCCCACTGTAACTATTCGCGATGAGTGGATGGTCGCGCGGTCGAAGCCGAAATATTCAGCTACCTGGCAGACGCTGGGTCGACGAGGTTTTACGACTGAGCAGTTTCATTGGTTTCCAACTTGATGAATGGCCGAATCGTGATCGATGCGTATCAGTTCAGTTCAATGCTTCTCACGCAGAGAAACAACTAATTGCCTACTTTATATTCAACCATGCGTCTCTACGCAGCGATATCAGCAACTATGACAGACCTTAAGAAAATGAACTCGCTAGCATGATGGGCGCGGCTGTCGGCGTGTGGAGCCGTGGAGCCAGCGGAGTTCCACAAGAGAGAGACTGAATTTACGGAGTACTCCGTAGTGAGTCGGCAAATGTGCAATAGCCATGCCACGGAGTACGGAGTGGTCTGCGGAGTACTCGAGGTGCATCCAGCTGACAAATTCGCTTACAGGCAACATCACGTAACATCACGTAACTTCACGTAACTATACATAACATCACGTATCTTCAATCCCAGACACAAATCGGTACTACCAACGCTCGCAAACCAAAGTTATTATTTCCTATATAGATCGGGTACAAACTTGAACATGAATAGTGCCAAGGCGGAACTCGAGGTGTGTTACCATTCGGAGCCCCAGATTGATTTCGCCTGCCACTCTCCTGCTCACTCTCACAGCGGCGTCGCGAGCGTGGACGGCTTGCCCAAAGTGCCTTCCGGAGCCGCCAGGCACGGGCCAAGCAAGACATGAAGGCCGAGAACGCCATTCTGAAAAATGCCATAGGAGCTATAGCCAGAGAGATCTGCGCGGATGATCGCCCGGCGCTGCGAGCCAAGATCCGGGAGGCGGCAGTGCTTGCTGGGCTTGACATTAGCAGTCCCAATGACAATGATTCAACGCCTGACTCTACCAGCAAAACAGATTCATCTGTCTTCGTAGCTGCACAGATGAAGGCCACCGACCTTGGCCAGCCAGTCTCCGGCTTTTCTTCATCTTCTTCAAGCGCACCAGCTCTCACCTATGACCTAACGGCGTTGTCGCATCCAGTTGAGGGTCGGGATAGATTCTTGGCTGGTCAGCGCAACAGTCATTTGAGCGTTCTGCGAGACCCCTTCCAATGTAATCGGTGTCAGAACGGTCCCGCCACTCTTCTCCCGTTTCTCGGCGCAGGAGCTTTCACATTTGCGGGCCGCATGTTCTGGTACCTCGTGGAGAAGTACGAGGCTGCGAAGCACGACTCACTGCAGCTCCCTGCCAGAGCCACACTACCCAAATTCCGGGACCTCTTGGACCAGTCGACCTCACAGAATATCGACCCGGTGTACTGGATCAAGATGACCGAAGCGCGCCTGGCACGTTACAGACAAGCTGCTGGCAGTGTGCCGCCTACGTCGCAGGATACCCTTGTGGCGGAAGAGCCCACCTCCGCCCCTAAGTGGTTATCGCCAATACTGGCTGAGCAAAGGATCAGACACATTGTGGGGGACCACGTGTTTGCGGTATTGGCCGCCCCCATGCTGGATCGTTGGGAGGTGAATAGGGGCAATCCGGTACATGACAATGTGGAGTTGATAGAAGGTTTATTGGACAGACTCTCAGAATTATATGAATGTTCTGGGGACGGGCCGCGGTGGAATGCAAGTACGTTTGACTGGGCAGTTGGTGATTGGTGCCGTTCTATTATTGGTGCACCAGCGATGGTGTAGGTGCTCGCAATTCATGGATTAATGGAAAACTAAGTACAAGACACAAGTTAAGCAACGCGCTTCATATACTTGATCTCTGTTCTCACTGAGACTCGGTGTCCATATCGAGGTGCTTCATTTTAACAGATGCAAACTCTCTCACCCAGATTGTACTACAAGCATAACAAATACGACTTCAGAATATTCATGGTTTTAGTTACCATGTGGCGAGAATCGCTGTTTATCGCTCACAGGCCTCCGGTTTGTGCAAATAATTTCAGCAAGTGCTACAGCGTCACATGTTACGAAACAGCATAACAAGACCATATTACGTCGCGGAGTAATGCATTTAAACGTCATTCATAGCGCCCTCAAAACGAATTAAAAGAGTCAATCTACAAGCAACTACCTTCCGACACGCTGGCAATCAGACGCAAAGCACCACTTCCACAAGTACGAATTATCGTATTGTTACCGAACCTCGCCCCTTGGTGTTGAAGATATGCTCATCAACGCACACCCCTATCAGCTTATAGGGCCCTAGCGGATGATTCCTGCATATAAGTAAATTTCCAGACCCTCCCGTCTCCACGTATCCATAGTCCCTCATCATGTTCGTCATGTCATGGACGAACTCTTCTCTCACCAACGCCCTGCCTATAGGCCATTCCAACGCCGGCAATACCGGCCGATCGATTTTCGTGCTTCTACAGCTGGAAGCATGAGACCTGTAGGAGTTGATGTCGCCGCCAAATGAAACCAAGCTGAACGTCCTGCCGATGTCGCCAACCTGCACCAGCCCCAGTCCATCTTTGAGAATGATTCGATTGTCGGCATCCAAGGTTGCAGAGGTGTCGCCGAGGAAGCTTCCATACACTGCGGTGATGGCTTCGAAGATGAGAGAGAACGGGCCGGAGATGATACACCCGCAATTCACGGTCACTTTGCACGAGATATTGGCGGCGGTGCCGTTAGCAAGGCGGGATCCGCATCGAATGAGATCAACCATCCTATAGTTCATTGACCAGTTGTGTGGCCTGATCCAAGTATGCGGGTTAGCCCAGGGGGTGCCGCTGACACATCTATCCACCCACCCCGTGGGCTTTGCGTTGGGATCAGAGACCTCCCAATACGGCTGCAGCTTGTAGAGCAGCCTCCTTCTGTACTGGGTAATGTCGCCAGTCGGATCCATAATGCTTCCCAGGATTGTCGCACATTGCACCAGGACGCGGCCGGTTTCATCCCTCATGATATCCTTGGGGTGGTCGTTGATTGGTATGGGCTCTTTACTGAAGGTACCGGTTTTGACCTTCTTTCCGCAGTTGCAGCCCTTGAAAATGAACTGAAAGTCGGAGTTTCTGTTTTCTTCGAGGGTAATCTTCATGTACTTCCGCGGGGTTCCTTTGATTCCAGTCAGGGCTTGAGTTTTAGCCTGGCCGTTCTGCTTCAGTCGACCTATGTGTACCACACTGGCCAAGCAGTCGGTGGCCATGTCCTGGCTGCTCGAGCTTTCAACGAGAGGGATCCAATCCCACTCTCCGCGCTCCTTGCTACTTACAGCAAGTTTGGTCCATGCCAGTCCCGTCTTCAGAGACAGCTGCTTGAAAAATCGAAACGAAATGCCCTCCATGTCGTCCCCGGAGAGATCCCTTTCGATTTCTTCCGCGCTGAACAGACCGCTGAAGACGCCCAGCAAGCCTCTGAAGATATCGGCTCTCTTTTTGCACCGTCTCGGGGTCAGAGAAAAAGCCGAGAAAATGTTGCTCACCCCCTTGTAGTTCTCGTACCACCAATTCGGCCCACCGTTGATGATGTCCGTCTTTGCGCAGTTGATGCCCCGGACCTGCAGCTGCAGACTCTCGAGCAGCTCGTTGTCTTCTTCGATGATCCTCAGAATCGCATTGACGGATGCCGTCTTCAGCACTCTGCTGTTCCGGATCCACTCCTGAAGCTTGTAGGCCTTGTCCTTGGACTCGATGGTCAGGTCCATCCAGACGTGAAGCTCGCCGAGACACGATATGATCTGGCGGTTGATCCCCCACATGGTGACATTTTTGCCCAGAATCATTTCCTGGAATGTCCAAACCCTGGTAAAGTATAGATTGTCGAAGAGCGAGATAACGTGCTTGATGCACGTGGAGTAGCAGTTCACTACGCCCATGTCCACACTGGCAGACCTCACCAGTGACTTGTCCACGTCAAAGGTCCAGTCCTTGTCGTTTGCCCACATTGCAAGCCGATTGATGAGATTTGGCGTCAGCCCAATGGCCTCGGAGGCGAGCGCAGCCCCGCCCATGTAGGACAGCACATGGTCTATGAACTTCAGATTGTCGACAATCTCCTGCGGGTTCCACACGACGGGCATGTCCATGAGTATGTGGCACTTGAGGGCGCTCTTGTAGTACTCGTACATCTTGGCTATTTCGAACGCCTTCTCTGTCGAGCTGGTCTGGTTGATGCAAATGCAGTCCACCCACAGATAACGTATGTCGGCTTCCATCATGAGCCTCTTGATGTCGCCCAGCTTTTGCGCCGCAATAGTTACATCCCAGTCGACGCCTGGAATGTCGCATTTGTAGGGTTGGACTTCGTCACCCCAGGTGTAGGAGATGATGTCGTAACTATCTACTGGCTGAGTGGAAGTTTCGAAAACAAAGAAGTCGCCACCCTTACGGCCGAGAAGCCGGAGCGGCAGCATCGGGGCCATGGCGAAGAATTTTGTGACGGTATGCGATCGCTATCACGTTTAAAAATGAATATCGCGTAACGTCAAGTGGTTCGCTACACAGAAGGAACACAAACTTGTGTAGAAAAGCAAACCAAAGGTGCAAATTTATGAGGGTTGGACGAGGAATTGGCCCCCTCACATTTTTCATTCTATCAGATTGATGTCGCACGGGTGGTGCGGCTGGTACAGGGTCTAAACGAGAGTGTGGCAGCTCGGGAATGCAATATTAAACTAGACGCCCAGCCCATGAACGCTGCTCATCAAGCTTCATCGTCATGTGGCTCGGCCCGCGAGATCGGTGGTTGCTAATTTTAGACGTCAGAACGCAGTGAAGCGCAACAACATTCAGGATGAAACCTCGCCTCCATAGCTCCCGCGATGTTAATGAATATTCTCTCTCCTTTTTTCTTTTCCTCGGGTAGGAAAGCCAGTAAAAAAAAAGAATGAAACGAAGCCTCTAAGACTATCTCAAGCCATGCAGATGTTTGAGCCAATTGCACATCCGGGCCCCCAAATTAGTGCAGTCTCTCAGTGCAGCAAGCTGAAAACAAGGTGGCCAGTCCCCTGTCACGGGGGCGACGCGGAGCCAATTGCAGTTTGATGGATGCTGCACTATTGATTGGTTTGCTCTATCTTGGCCTTGGCGGCTGAACGCAAGGGCGGCGGCTATAGATTGGCGTACTCCATACGGAGTACTCCGCAGAGTGACTAGGAATGCTCTGTCGCATGGGCAGCATCCACGAGAGCCATAGTAGTGCGCGGAATGTGGACCCCATCGACGAGAATCAGTTTAGACAGGACATGGTCATTGCAGAGCTTCTACAAAGGCTTACATATCTCCCTCTAACGGTGGCGCAGGCGGCAGCATACATGAATATGAATAGGATACCTATCGCCAACTATCTGCGACTCTTCACTCACACAGATCAAGGCATGATTAAACTGCTTAGCGTACATTTGCGCGACGAGTCTCATTACAGAGAGGCGTAGGGGGCCGTGGCGACTACCTGGATCATTTCGTTCCAGTCCATCTGCGAGATTGACAAAACTGCAGCGCAGCTACTATCCTTTATCCAATGGATAGAACCCAAAGCTATTCCACAAACGATCCTGCCTAAATTCAACACCGACTTCGAGTTAGCACAAGTGATGGGCTTGCTATGTGGTTACTCCTTCCTCAACCGGCGTGAGGACGGCAAGTTGTTCGATATGCATCGCTTAGTCCATTTGTCACTAAGGACATGGTTCGGACAACCAAACGCTCAAAGTCTAACTTATGAGGATATTATCCAGCACCTATGCACGGTCTTCCCTTCTAGAGATTGGGAATATAGATTGACATGGCGCCAGTACTTCCCACATGTGCTTCCTCTGCTTAGAAATGACAGGTTCATGGGATGTATTGCTGCCGCTGAACTTGGTTATCAAGTTGGGCTTTGCCTAGATGAAGATGGGTGTTTCCAAGAACGGACCAAGGTATTGCATTTGGTAGTAGCATCAATACAAAAAATATTAGTAGCCGATCACCCTGGTCGACTTTCTTCACAGCAAGCGCTCGCGGGGGCATACCAAGCCAACGATCAAGTCAAGCGGGCAGTTAAGCTGCTAAAGCATGTGGTAGCTATTAAAGTAACGTCACTTACAGAAGACGACCCTGATCGACTTGCTTCACAGCATGCGCTCGCGGGGGCATACGAGGCCAACGGTCAGTCAAGCAGGCAATCGAGCTTCTGGAGCATGTGGTAGCTATTGAAGCAGAGTCACTTGCAGAAGATCACCCTAATCGACCTTCTTCACAGCATGCGCTCGCGGGGGCATACCGGGCTAACGATCATGTCAAGCAGGCAATCGAGCTTCTGGAGCATGTGGTAGCTATTGAAGCAACGTCGCTTGAAGAAGACGACCCTGATCGACTTTCTTCACAGCATGCGCTCGCGACGGCATACGAAGCCAACGGTCAAGTAAAGCAGGCAATTGAGCTGCTAGAGCATGTGGTAGCTATTGAAGCAGAGTCACTTGCAGAAGATCACCCTGATCGACTTGCTTCGCAACATCTACTAGATTGCATACGGGAGGGAAGCGCTAGCGTCGAGACTGGCAACCAACATCGTTCCAGACTGTGTTTTCCATCTTTCAAAAAAATTGCTAATTGAAGGTTTATGTACAGCCGGAACAAGTTTCGCCATCGATATTGAAGGTATAAATTAATAGTGTATTAAAACAAGGGTCGGGCGTACTTAAAGCTACCACAAGGCGCTATCATCTAAGGCTATCTCTGCCGTGTAGAAGAGCGCCGCAGAACGCCGCGCTGATCTTATGCCAGAAGCATGGTAAATGCAATGGCTCGCAATAAATTACAGGTGTGCCTATTGGACGGCATCTATAACTAAGCCCGTCTTTTCAGGACGTCAGCGCGCATTACAAGTCAATGATTCGAGCTTGTTATCACAATACTTCCATTTATCTCAAACGAAAATCTGAGCCGCGAGACTTTTGCACCACAACATGTGGCCACTCGAGTAGTATCCATCCAGAAACCTTCACACAAATGCATTGCAGGACAGACGGCACGGCTGTGTGCACTGCCCGCAGCGATGTGTACCAAGGGGTACTGGACTCCATTTGTGCCACCCAGTCTACTTCATTGCTGTTGCAATAGTATTATTCATCTCTCTGCCGTGGACCTTAATGTCTTTCAACAAAGCAACTCGACATCCTTCATGGAAACAGCATGTGCAGCGTCAAAGCCCCCCATAATCCCGACAGATAATCCATCACAGCAGTTGCTACCTCTCGGCCTGCTACCTCGCCCTCCGCAGCGCCTTATTGACTATCCTAACTCTCAATATCCTTTGCAATACTTCGTTTTGATCAAGTACTTTCAATATACCATAGGACTCAGTTGACAAT
This sequence comes from Conoideocrella luteorostrata, assembly GCA_032433595.1. NCBI lineage: Eukaryota > Fungi > Ascomycota > Sordariomycetes > Hypocreales > Clavicipitaceae > Conoideocrella > Conoideocrella luteorostrata. Next base: position 91,375 of record JASWJB010000042.1, read on the forward strand.
GCCGTTCACCAGGCGCTAGGATTGATGACTGACCGCGCTTTATTTTAGGTGTTACAACTTGCGAGTGACCCTGTAGACCTGCACTAGTGAGGCAATTGTCTGCTCGAATGTTGCATAGATTCATCAAAATCGAGCTTGAAATTGAGTTCTGTGTCATCGGAGGTAAACTCTGGTCCTGAGGACGCTGAAGCGCGATATGATTGACCGAGGACGATCATCTTCCTTCGGAGACGGTACCGGCTTCTTTCAAAGCATCAAAAGGATTGTAGGTGTGCCTACAATTAATGTTGTAGCTCGTGTTTTTCTGCGGTTAGCTGCAGCAAGATTGAGTTGTGGACGAGACCTCGTCTCACGGTTTAGATCGAAAGCACGATGCGAAGGCGCCGAATTAGATGTCTAGCTCAATATTATCGGGTTCCGTCTAGGTTTCAGGTGAACAAACGTATTGCAGTGATCCAGCGACACGTTGACTGATATATGCAGCGTTTAAACCTGAATACTCGGCTCTATGAGCTGAGTAATGACTATTAAAATGTAAGACTCCGGATAGGCCTTTATACCATAGCGTTGCTTCAATATTAATTTGCGTTTCGACATGTGTTTTTAACATCATCAGATAAGCCCATGAGGACAACCAATATTTTTTTTAAAAACATAATTGATTGCAGTATGAGATGAGACATCATTCGTACGTACGCTACTTTCTTTATGGCACGATCGAGTTTCCCACTGCCGGCCATGTTGAGCTTACCATGCGGGGATCCGTGTCTCCGCGACAGGGCCTGGAGCGTTAACATCCCCTCAACTATCATTAGTATTTCATTCTCAAACCGCCGTAAGCTCACTGGCACTTCTTGACCCGAGAGTTGAGAATTAATCGATTTTTTTCTAAAGTGCTGTGTTTCCATGTTCTAAGCTGACGACGGAGGACCTTTTGAGCTCTGGGAATCGCCCAGACTTCAACTCATGACTACGCCATCAATTCTGATCAACTACGGTCGCTTGCCTGCCACGCAGCCTTTTTCCTATAAATGTCTTTCCTGAACACCTGCTTCAGCTCGGTAACCAGTTGCCCATCCTGGGGCAAAGCTGACTGAATAGCACCCACAGCACAAAGATCGTTCTTGCGGTCGATGAACCACGCAAGCGTCATGCCCCCTCCCCAAGAAAGCGTATGCGATCCATACCAGCCGTCGGTGTCCTCCAGCGTCAATAGACCGCCCAGGCCGTACCCCATTTTCGTTTCCTGGTCGACACCAACGCGGAAAAAGACACCGGCTGAACTGGACATCGCAGCCTGGAAACCAGCAATTGATTCTGGCGCGAGATGGTCCTGGAACATGCTCTCCACGGTGGCAGGTTTCAGGATTTTGCCATCATTAGCAAGTAGCGATCGCAGGACCTGACAATAGCTAGCCCCCGACATAAACAAGCCTTGCCCGCCGAAATCTCCCTTTCCGCGCTTGTTCATATCCCCGCCGCCTCCGAGAACAGCACGGCCAGCCGCCTCTGGGTCAGCGGGGTTGAGGTCGACGAGCCGCTGGCGCAAATCCTCGCGAGTCACCGGGAAGAACTGGGCATCGTTCAATCCGAGCGGAGCCAAGATGCGGTCCAGGACGTGCTCACCCAGCGTCCGACCCGTCACGCGCTCCACGGCTCGACCAGCCCAGTCCAGCCCAGGCCCGTACATCCATCCCGCTCCGGGCTGGTGGTACAGCGGGTAGACGAACAGCTCTTCGACGGTTTTGCGCTGATCTGGCTGAGGGGGAGAGTATTTCTCGCGCCATTTCCCGATGGGTGGGACCAAGAAGTCGTAAGCAGTGCCGGCGCTGTGAGTCATTAGCATCTCCAGCGTGATGGGGCGAGCTGCGGGCTCAAGCACCGGCGATTCATCTGCGTCGTCAGAGAATCCCTTGAGAACCTGTTTGGCGGCAAGCTCGGGCACTATGGCGGATAGATCACCCGTCAGGGTTAGCAGACCATCTTCAACACATTGCAGGGCGGCAATCGTGGCGATGAGTTTTGTCGCCGAGGCTAGGTAAAGCACGTCGTCGAGTTGCTGCGGCTTTTTCTCGCCTGAGAGTAAAGTTCGCTCTCCGAAGGCTCTGTTGTAGACAAAATTGCCCTTCGCGTCCGACGCACAAAGCACCGCGCCATTGATCTTGCCTGACTCAATGGCAGCTTGAAAGCTAGCCTCAATTTCTCCAGCCATGATGAACAGTATGAATCCCAGCTGAGTCGGGGTTAGGTTATGTTATAAAAGAAAGACAAAAATAATAGTTATTAAAAAAAGACGCGACCCGATGACATGGGCTGGTCAGCTTATATCCAAGACTAGGCGGCAAATTCCTGGGGTCGACCCCGCCAAATTACCCCTCCTGTCTGTCATCGCCATCCACTGCAGAGCATGTGCAAAGCATGCTTTGAGTTGCAGGACACTTCCCCTCTATTTGCACAGTGCTCGGTGAACGGTTAGCATGCCGTCGCTGTGTCAAGAGTCATATTCGGCGCCATTGCATCGCTGAGAAGGGGGTGATAGTCGGACACTGCAGACGTCGCTTTGGGCTCGTTTGGCAGCCGGGAACTGGTCGGTCGCACCTCTTGCAGTGGACAACTCGGCTGTGTGCTTCCACAAACCCATCGCGATGTGTACACTGTATACAGTCTTCCGATCATCCGACTGACATGATGATGAATTGCTTCCTGAACTATATCTCGGGAATACTTGGCAGGCGGGGGACAATTTACCTGACCCTTCAAGGCTAACCAAAACACGCTGCAAAGGGTCATGTAATTTGTCACCGCCTGCTTAGTTATCAACGAATGAGCGGAAATTACGAGGAAGATCGAATTATATCTAAGTATATCAAAGTCTCATTAGTTTCGCGGGTTTCTTCTTGGTATTTTATGTGTCTTTCTTTACACGCACCGCTGACCCACTGACTGTCACGGAACTTTGACACATTAAGATTGGGACGGGTAATGGCCAGTTATTGTGCTGTTACGTAAACACGCTTCAAATGTTCCCTACCTACGTGGACAAGTTTTATATGTGTCCTGGCCGTTGATTCAAGCGTTGGCCTGGCGGTGGCGTTGCAGTGATACATCATTGTCCGTGCGATGACCAAGGCCGGCCTGGATCATCGCGGCCCAACCAATATATATACCTGACATCGGGTGCTGAGACGGGCCTTATTGGACACGGCACCGCTTACAGCTGGCTGAAGACGCTACTTTGGTCCTAGACCGGTGCCTGCTGGGCTGCATGACACGGCACATACGTGAGTACATACGGAGTACACGAGCATCATATTTACTTTTTGGTGACGACGACGTGTTGAGCGACCGATGCTAGCTGCTCGAAATGGAATTTCCTGCTTGCTGCGTGGCGGTCATTGCGATGATTGAGTCACTATGAGCGGCTAACTTGCGTTTTCTTTTCCCTTTTGACCTTTTGTCACCTTTATTACCGGGACAGCGACCGCTCTTTCGTATTTCGAATGCTCTTTTATGCGGACAGCCGCTCACCAGCCTCTGTTAAGAGTTGCGCGCTCCACACCGTCGATTGATCAGTGAGTCCGCGTCAGGACAGGCAAAAAATGCTACGCAAAGTCAACCAATGGGGCAATCACTGGCGATCCAAGCCGATCTTTACTCTTGCAACGGTAACCGTCTGTCTCTTCACAGACCTCTTCCTCTACGGCCTCGTCATTCCCGTCCTCCCCTTCCTGCTGCGGGATCGCTTGCACATCCCCCAAAATGATGTCCAGTCCTACACGTCCGGACTGCTTGCAGCGTATTCCGGCGCCTCTGTTTTGTTTTCGATACCCGCCGGATGGGCCGCCGACAAGATTGGCGCTCGCAAGCCGCCTTTCATGGCCGGCTTGGTGTTTCTGGCAGTTGGAACAGTGCTGTTTGCCATGGGAAGAAGCTTTGCACTCCTGCTCATCGCGAGAGTGCTCCAGGGCGCGGCGGCCGCTGTGGTTTGGACCGTCGGTCTGGCCACGGTACAAGATACCGTTGGTCCGGCGAAGATGGGCCAAGCCGTGGGGACGGTAAGTGCTACTCCTCTGCCAATTCTATTCTAACTGTTGCATCGCTCGTCTGACTTGACTTGTTGGCAGATATTCTCCATCACCGGTACCGCCGAATTGATGGCGCCGGCAGTGGGCGGCATGGTGTACGACGCGGCCGGAATGCGAGCAATCTTTGGGCTCTCCGCGGGGGTCCTTGCAATCGACCTTATCATGCGACTTCTTCTTGTTGATACAAGGACAACAAAAGCAGTTCAATCCAATGGAAGTTTGGACGAAAGCGAAGCCGAGCCGAGACCCGTCCACGTAGAAGCACGAGAGCAGGGGCAAGAAGATACTCCTCTGTTACCCAAAACCAGCAACACCAACGGCGACGAATACAAAATTCAAGGGGAAGTGGGCAATATCGTGAAAGCGTTCCCGGTTCTGTACTGCCTGCGAGACCCGAGGCTTTTGACGGCGATGCTGCTGTGCATCGTCCAAGGCGTCTTAGTTGGAATCTTCGATGCCACTGTCGCATTAGAGGTATCCGTCCTCTTCAACTTCTCCGCTGCAAAAGCAGGCCTTACTTTCACGGCTCTCATCGTGCCTTTTATCGGGTTTGGGCCCGTCGCCGGCATGGCAGTAGACAAGTACGGGACCAAGCTGGTGTCAATCAGCGGGTATGCCTTCTTGGTTCCGTGCCTGGCCGTCCTGGGCATTCCCTCACAGCACATTGTTTCCGGCAACGGCAACGTGGTTCTATTCTGCGCGATTCTTGCATTCAATGGCTTGGGCCTTGCTATTATTGGGTCTCTCAGCGTCGTGGAAGCAAGTGACGTCAGTCGCCAGTACGAAGCTGCCAATCCTGGATTTTTCGGGGACAACGGGCCGTATGCTCAGGTTTTCGGCTTCAATTCGCTCTGCTTGTTTGCTGGTTTGACTATCGGGCCTCTTATAGGAGGCGCCCTGAGGGACCGGTTCGGATATGAAGTTATGGGTCTTGTGTTTGCTGCTGTGTCGGTGGTGGCGGTTATCCTGTCATATTGCTTTATTGGGAAGAAGAAGTGATTCGCAGAAATTGGTTGAGAATGAGGCAACGGTGATTGCGTAGCCGAAAAGAAAAGAAGAAGCAGCGTTGGTAGGTCTACCGCGGACCGGGTTGACAGGGTGGCTAAATAACACCGAAAGGGTCTTTAATTTGGTCTTTCCTTCTTGCAGGCCGGAGCCAAAGCTCGTGTCCGTAGCCAAACTTAACTGGCTCTTCAACGATGAGAAATCCCCTTAAAAAGTAACTAAAAGTTCTAGACCGAGAACGTCCAATAGATAATAAGACATATTATGAAATCCTTTCTTGCGTTGGGGCATTGTCAAGCGGGGAATGCACCTACAGCTCCAACTAAACCGGCGCACCACTTGGCCATTTTTACTTCCGTACTTTTCTAATGTTTAGTCAGTGTATAATTAATTGGTCTTAGAATTTATGTCTATTAGTGTTTCAATGTTGAGGGGTGTTGAATTGTGGGAAGTGGAATTTAATATCACGTGAGATTATAATTGTGATAAGAGTGAAGGTTATGTTTCACATGCAGCCCTGGAATCTTATCATGTAAGGTGTCTGGAATGTCCCTGATTATTATGCTTAGGTTTTTTGATATTCTTATTATTATTAAGAGTATTTAGTAATTGTAGGAAGCACAGGGGCTTCTGAGTTTTGACGCCAAGAGGTTCTTGCACGAAGCAATAGGTGAAGCAAAGTATTTAATTCAATTAGGTCTGTCTCTCAAAGAAGAATAAGAGGAAGTGGAATGCCCGTGAGCGCGCCGTATAAAAGAGGCGCGCGCTAGGGTGGCCACGTGATCTTGACGAGGGATTCCAACAAGGGCATCATTCCTTGAGATGCTGATGCAGCTGATTTCTAGAAGGAAAGGCTTGCTTGCAAATTCCACACGTACGGCGCTGTTGATCTTGACGATAAAGCTGCTGCAAGCGCCGTTGCTCTTGCTGGTTAAGCCTATCTAGGGGAATCATAGTGCCTTGAGAATTAAAGAAATTAAAGGGAAGAATTGAAGGAATAAATTAACGGTTAGGTTAAATTGGAAGGAAGCTACCGGCTTAGATGCTCGCGGTAGCTATCGAATTCAATGACGGTCGGGTTGTGTTGCACTGCAAAACAATGAAAGAAAGATTAATGATCAATCAGATAGATGATAATGTAAAGAAGCTAATCTAGGTCTACAGAATAAACAAAATAAGAAGGCCTTGTGGGCCTGTGTGTGAGGCTGCCCTAATGAGTGTGAATCACTTCAACACGTCCAGAAGTGAATCACCTCAACAGGTTGAATTAGAAGGAAGCTGCCGGCTTGGATGCTCGCGGCAGCTATTGGATTCAATGATGGTCGCGGTTGAATTGGCTCGCTGGAATCGTACGGGATCGTAGATATCGATGCGGTCTGATCGACAGGATGCTAGAAATCACACAGCGACTTCTGAATTCCACGATAGTAGCGGTTCTGATAGGAGCGCAGCTGCTAGGTTTGGTGGTTTTTAGGCCAATTTGGTGGTTCTAGGCGCAGAAGCTAGACCAGGCGCATGGAAGGAATGGCACGACGAATCTCCAATTGCTACCACTTGTTACGTGCTGGATACGCCTAGTGGGATGCTAGACGCGGCACTTGGATTGTTGATATTAGCATTAAGGTAAGTAGTCGTAAGGTGTAAGATGCACGTAAATGAAACAAAGCAAAGCACAAGTAAGATGTCAGATTGTTGTAAGATAGTTGTTGAGTTCATCTACTAACGGGCTGGACTTAACCTTTTATGTGCCGAGTCTGTCACGTGAGTGACCCAACTAACCTGTGCTAGCTATGGCTATCTTAATATGTAACAGGTACCTACTAATAGATATAGCTTTAGCGATTCTTAGTCTAGAACCTGCCTTACATATACTTTATAGCCGCAAGGACGCTCGGAATCTAACTAGCGGCTGGAAACAGGATTTACTTATTTTGCTTTAAGAGCCTATTTTATTGCGAGAAGTAATAGTTTATTATTGCACCTTAGCGGCAACGGTATATTAACTAGCTTTAAGGTATTCCTAGTGTACAACGCATGCCTAGGAGCTATAGTTAAAGCATTCTCTGGATTAGGAAGCAGAAGAACAAATTTATAATTAGCTCCGTGGAAATTTTATACATATTTAACGCTGTAAATAAAATATTATAGGTAAGTAGACCTAGATCACCAGCTCGCATAATTGCGTTAATGATAGACTTGCTGAGAATACTAGGTAGAGGAAAAAGTTAGTTATTATGTTTATTATTATATCTACAAAGCGATTGTTTGTCATAGCCCACAAACGGCTATTGTGCTATAATTATAGTGGATTAAAGCATTTCACTGCTGTATATACAGCAGCTTTGGCAGGTCCACGTCTAACTAGTTAGATCAGGCCCTCCTTAAGTGGCGAGCGCACAATAGTGTTACAAGTCGGCTTACTCCCTAAGACCACCCGTCATAACTACAGTAAAAGGCTTTATTAGTGTCGCCGTTTTTGGTATATAAGATCAATAGCGAGACTCGTACTAAGCCAAAAAATGGGTTGACGCTAAACTAATTTATGAATCTCTTAAGTATCCTTCGAAACGACGTATTGAATCGAAATAAGCCACATTTCTGTGCTTGTGACGCACACTTACCAGCTGGGAACTGGGTTGATTCTGTAACCTAGTGGTACCCCTCAACCAACCTCTGACAAAGGTATCTTAATGTAGAGGTTTGTGCGGTTACAATTTGTCATAGCCGCCTCTCCAAGGCCCAGAGAGTCTGACCTGGGGCGGGAAAGGCAACTTTGTTGTTACACATCAGCTGTACTACAGCTACTACAGTAACTGTAGGAAGCACAGGGGCTTCTGATTTGACGTCGAAAGGTTCTTGCACGAAGCAATAGGTGGAGCAAAGTATTCAATTCAATTAGGTCTGTCTATCTTATAAGAGAAGAAGAAGGGAGGGAATGCCCCCGAGCGCGCCGTATAAAAGAGGCGCGCTAGGGTGGCCACTTGGTTGCTCGTATGCTTGACGAGAGATTCCAAAAGTAACTATATGGTGAATAGGAAAGTTGTTTCGAACATGTAACTAGATGCATGGAATCCATTCCACAAAGCGAGGCAACTGTATGGTTTCGTAGTCATGAGAAATATTATCGCAACAGTTTGACCACGGCCTCGTGTCCGTTCGCGCCGGCCAGCGATAGCGGCGTCAGACCGTATATATCCTTGGCCTCGACGATGGCGCCCTTGTCGAGCATCAACCACACCACAGCCTCGTGCCCGTTCTCGGCAGCCAGCGACAGCGGCGTTTTATTGTACATATTCTTGTGTCAAGAATAGCTGCTGACGAAGCTGCTGATGATGCTGACAATGCTGACAATGCTGATTCCAAAGCTGCTTATCAATTCGATGATTATGAATGCATAGATAGAATTCATCTATAACAAGAGGTCTAATTCCTCGTTAATTAGATAAATTAAAAGGACAATTCCACACATTCAGTTATCCATGGCTGCGAACCGGCTTCAACATTAGCGCCCTTATTGAGCAGCAGCTTGACCACGGCCTCGTGCCCGTTCGCGCGGGCCCGCGACAGCGGCGTACTAGTACGATCGTACATGGTATTGCCCTCGACGTTAGCGCCCTTGTTGAGCAACAACCACACCACAGCCTCGTGCCCGTTCTCGGCAGCCAGCGACAGCGGCGTCCGACCGTACTTATCCTTAGCCTCGACGTTAGCTCCCTTGTCGAGCAACAGCTTCAACACGGCATTGTGCCCGTTCGCGGCGGCCCAAAAGAGTGGTGGTAGCCTGTACTCCATGGTCCACGATAGGAGCGTCCGGCCGTTATCGTCTGTAACGTTCGGGTCAGCACCAAAGTGGGCGACCAGCAGCTTAACCACCGCCTCGTGCCCGTTCCTAGCCGCCAGCGACAGCGGCGTCCGACCGTAATTATCCTTGGCCTCGACGTCGGCGCCATTGTCGAGTAGCAGCTTGACCACGGCATCGTGCCCGTTCGCGCCGGCCAGCGACAGCGGCGTACGACCGTACATGGTATTGCCCTCGACGTTAGCGCTCTTGTTGAGCAACAACCACACCACAGCCTCGTGCCCGTTCTCGGCAGCCAGCGACAGCGGCGTCTCATTGTACATATTCCTGGCTTCGACGTTAGCGCCCTTATTGAGCAGCAACTTAACCATGGCCTCGTGCCCGTTCTTAGCCGCTAACGACAGCGGCGTCCGACTATACTTTGCGTCCTCGGCCTCGACGTTGACGCCTTTATCGAGCAGCAGCCGCACCACGGTCTTATGCCCGTTCTCGGCGGCACACAACAGCGGCGTCTGACCGTACATATCCTTAGCCTCGACGTTAGCTCCCTTATCGAGCAGCAGCTTTAACACGGCCTTGTGCCCGTTCTCGGCGGCACACAACAGCGGCGTCTGACCGTACATATCCTTAGCCTCGACGTTAGCTCCCTTGTCGAGCAGCAGCTTCAACACGGCATTGTGCCCGTTCGCGGCGGCCCAAAAGAGTGGTGGTAGCCCGTACTGTATGGTCCACGATAGGAGCGTCCTGCCGTTATCGTCTGTAACGTTCGGGTCAGCACCAAAGTGGGCGACCAGCAACTTAACCACGGCCTCGTGCCCATTCTTGGCGGTCCACGAAAACGGCGTCAGACCGTACATATCCTTGGTCTCGACGTTGGCGCCCTTGTCAAGTAATAGTTTGACCACCGCCTCGTGCCCGTTCGCGCCGGCCCATGACAGCGGCGTCCGACCGTACATATCCTTAGCCTCGACGTTAGCTCCCTTGTCGAGCAGCAGCTTTGACATGGCATTGTGCCCGTTCGCGGCGGCCCAAAAGAGTGGTGGTAGCCTGTACTGCATGGTCCACGATAGGAGTGTCCGGCCGTTATCGTCTGTAACGTTTGGGTTAGCACCAAAATGGGTAACCAGCAGTTTAACCACCGCCTCGTGCCCATTCTCGACGGCAAATGACAGCGGCGTCCGATCGTATATATCCTTAGCCTCGTAGTTAGCTCCCTTGTCGAGCAGCAGCTTTAACACGACTTTGTGCCCGTTCGCGGCGGCCCAAAAGAGTGGTGGTCGCCCGTACTCCATGGTCCACGATAGGAGCGTCCGGCCGTCATCGTCTGTAACGTTTGGGTCAGCACCAAAGTGGGCAACCAGCAGTTTAACCACCGCCTCGTGCCTATTCTTGACGGCAAATAACAGCGGCGTACAACCGTACATATCGTGAGCCTCGACGTCGGCACCCTTGTCGAGCAGTAGCTCGACCACGGCCTCGTTACCGTTCTCGGCGGCCCACGACAGCGGTGTCCGACCGTACTCTATGTCCTTGGCCTCAACGTCGACGCCTTTCTGGAGCAACAGCTTCACCACGGATGCGTGGCCAAAATACGACGCCACCATAAGATCCGTGAAATTAACGGTAGGCATCATATAGGCACTCTCCCAGTAGATTTCAAACCATGCCCAGTAGCCTTTCGAGCTCGGATCACAAATTTTCAGAGTGAAAGGTAGAATAGTATGGTCATCTTTGATACCAGCCACACGAAAGTGAGCACCCCAGGTTTTCGCCGCGTAATCTAATAACGCATGGCTATTGACTGTGCGGCGTTCTCCATTTTCACCCGTCCGAAGGCTCACATCAGAGTTAAACAAGTTCAGATAGATCACGCAGAGCTCCGTAAGAATGGTATGTGCGGCCCGAGCAGTGATAGAGTGATACCAGCGTGGCGGGGACGAAACAGTTGTAGACGCCGCAAAGTCTCCAAGGAGAAACTCACGAGCAGTTTGATGAAGGAAATAAATTTTGTCATGATGGATTGAGACGAACAATCCACACCAAGATCTGAGACGCGTCTGTAAGTTCTCTTCATCCTCCAAGTCAAGGTCCTGAATAGATTGCGTTTTGTAGTCTATATTCACGGCAACGTTCATTTCCGAGAGTGTTAGCGGTCGGTTCGCAGCCAAGATAATACTCAACACTTTCCTAACTATGGAATGTTTCTTAGACTTATTAAGAATTTGTTCATATGCCTCATTGACACTCTTAGGCAGTGCTGCAATCGCGGAGTCAATCCCTTTTGTTGTCTTCTTGAAACCTTCTTTCTCTAGGTAGTCGAACACAAGGTGTACCCAGAGATATGTGCGGTGAGTAGTCTCCTGCAGCCTTTTCTCTAAATGCCTCTTGATGTCTAGTGAGAGACCATCTATTTCGCCCTTTATCAGGTCCTTCGTTGGCAGCTGATTAACTCGGTGCGTAATAACACGGTTCACCTCCTGACTGATGGTTTCTGACTCTTCCTCTCCTGGAATACGAATATTTTGGAAGTCTTTTAACAGGCTGCGGAACTTAGAAACGATCTGATCGTATGGACGGCAGGTGAGAAGATACTTTAACTTGGTGCGGTCTGACTGGTCCCCCAGGAATGGTCTCTTTATATTCCGTATTAAGTCTTCTAACTCTGATTCAGCGCATTCGTCAAGGGCATCGAGGACCAGGATCACAGATCCAGCCTTGGGATCTTTTATAGTATTGTGTAGAACCTTCCAGAGAGATGTTGTGACATTAATCAAATTTTTACCGTCCGTGTGGAATTGTAGTAGGGCATGTTCGATTAAAGGTGGCTTCCAAATGAAGAGCTGGTGAAGTAGTGCGCAAAGCGCCTGCCGGACAGTGTTCTGGTCTCCATCTTTGAAGAAGAAGTAGCATATTGTTGCCGATTGTGGGAAGCCGTGGTCGATTAGGTACTTGGCCAACACCGACTTTCCACAGCCAGGATCTGCCGTTACTAACAGGGGGCCAGACTCCTGTTCCAACCAGCTCTTAAAGTGTTTGTGCTGGAGGAACCACATGCATGTGTTTTCAACTCTGTCCTCGACTCGGTCTTTATACCACTCGTATGTGGCATCCTTGTTACCATCTGCCAGGCGGAACAGCTGGTGACACTTTCGTCTCGCATCTTGTTCCTTTTGCCTCTCCTCTTCTTCGCTTTTGGATAGCTGCGTTTGTGCAATGTACAGATGCTCTTCAGTTGCTTCTTTGTTCTTTTTAGCAACAGCCAGGCCTTGTTCTGCTACTCTGTGGGTGTCTGCACATAGTGTTAGCAAGTATTCCCATCATGGTTACAAGACCTCGAAATTACCGTTTAGTATATCGTTAATTGTCCTCTCAGCCTCAACGCCATGTGACGGAATTTTGCGTAGAAGATCACTCGCATATGCAGCCGCCGCCATTGCAGCGTAACCTTGCCATTTCTTGTTCTTGTGCGAGTCAGAGTAGTCGCATATACCTCGAACAACCAGGCATGGAAAGTGGTTCATCAGCCCCGCCGCTTCCATCTCAAAGCATAAAACGTCTTCCTCAGCTGCGAGTATATCACGAATTGATGCGTCCTTCATTAGTTGATTTGCGGAGGCGATCAGCCCGTAATGAATTACCGTACAATTCTCATCTTCGTCCCGCACAGGTCGTACTACTAATTTCGGTTCGTCACTGCCGCAGGATCCAATACAGCTTGCTCCGTCAACCAAAGGATGGACGACACTGCTCCGATATAGTCTATCAGTGCTTGGGTCTGGTCTCTTGTACTTCTTCTGCACATTTGGACGCTCGTTTTGTAAGAGAGTGGCAATACTCTTGTCAATCCTGTTACCTTCCCTCTCATATTGCGTTCGGAGCCCAGCTACGGCCCCGCGTAAGATCTGAGGCGGCGGGGTCAGGAGCCCGGTTTTTCGAAATGCCTGATCTTGTATAGTCTTGCCAAAGTCATATTGAAGGACACCGCACATTCCATCACGGGGAGAACTGACAACAATATCACCCAGGCGAATATCGTGCTTTTGGCTTGGCACTCCGCCCGCAATACCAACCATCAAGCCAATCCTAATGTTCCGGAAACTGTGCAACATGTTCCTCGCAACCGTCGCCGCGGCGACTAGGCCGTAGTCTCCGTCAGGCAGAGTAGCGATGACAACGTTGTGTTTCCCAATTCGGCCAAGTTTGTAATTGTTGGTGTCCTGTGGGGAAACATAATCTGGTTCACCATGGTCAGCTTCGAGGAACACTTGCGCGGCAAGGTATTCTGTGTCGATTGCGCAGATCAGCCGACTGTGTAGTCATGATTTCCGTGTCTCTCTAGTGTTGTAGCATCTTCGCAGCCTCTTCTCTTCTGCTTATTTTCGGCTGCTGCGGGAATTTCCTCATCAATGCGTCTCTTCGACATGATTTAAAAGTTTGAACCATTCAATGAAGCCATGTCAAGGCGGGGATCCAGTAGCCCTCTGCGAGGCTCGTCCCAGGGCCGCCAGTCGCTTTGGGTCAATTCGAAGTTTGATGGCTCACAACGTGTTGCTCGGTTAGTCTCTACTTGTAAGCTGCTAGCCGGTGGTCTCGGGAGTTTCGTCAACGTCAAAAAGTGGCTGCGAAATTGGAATCAAGGATGTAGAACCGGGCGCAAAGTTGGGTTCTCAGTTTAGGCAGCGACGCAGGCGCTGAGCTGCTCCAGCAGCTTTGTTGGTCCAATGAAATCTTGACAAAACTGCGCCACGCGCTTCGGGCATCAATCATCTTTTAAAAAGTCAACCGTGTCCGATGAAACGTGCGGATTGCCCATCATTGTATCCCTAGTCATACCAGGTGGAATGACAGCAGAAGAGATTCTGTTTCTGTGGGAGAAATGATCGTTTTGAAAATGGCTAGTTTCGTATCACCCTGTGGTAGCGTTCATTTCATGAAATGAGTTGGTGATTCGGATATGTAGGCTGTGGGGTAAATTTCAGCTATGACGCCAGACGTTGTACTCTAAGAGTCCCATTGTTAATTAACTGATCACGGGCGCAGCCGGCGCTAATCTCATACAGTGCGATCCAGTATAACATCTGTCTGAATTGGCCGACACCATATTAATGAAAACCATAGTTTACATTTTCTGAGTTTCAAAATACATTGCGTAGCACATACTTTACGCTACTAGCACTGTGTCTCGACTTTCTCTCCACGGCAAGCTCAAAACGGAAAAGCTCACACATGCACAAACGGTTGTCCGTTCCAGTAGATGCCGAGATGTGTGAGAGGCAGCTGCCTACATTGGCTCCTCTGTTGCCTAGCTGTATCAGCGTATGAGCCACATCAAATTTCAACCATAAGTTTTGGCATGCATGTGGGTGGGATTGGGGTCGATTGTGTCAAGTTACTTGTTAGACGGTTGTGCGGAGCATCAACAGCGTGGTCGGTCTAGCTTCCACGGTGCAGTAGTCTGAGCTTCGGGCTGCCTAATATTCCTATCTGTTAGGACCGTTCGGGGGCTTAGGGTTACGAAGCGGCCCGTGCCGGTTAATTTCACCACCCCTGTGACCCTTATCATGCGCAAAACCTGCCATCTCAGAGCCACAAGCAGCTAATGTCGCAAGCGCGCATCCGAAACAAAGCGGCGAGACATATTTCTTGGAGTTTGGATTCTAGGGAATGACAGCAGACATCTCATTGGAGGGGGGCTACCTACCTACTCAGCCGTGGTTGCAGGAAGGAAATGGGGCCAGCGCCTATTGATCTGCCAATCAGATAGCGTCAGATCCCTGAACCGTTCGAACGAGGCTCGCACAACTCTTCGTTCCGCCACATTACATGTTGTTTGAGTGATTGCTTTGCTTTGGTCACCCACACGAAATGTTACGGAAGGTCGGCTTTCTCCCTTTCATGGACAGAACAGTCAACGCAGATATAAAGTGAGACGACACGTCGGCACTGACATTGTATCTCAATGCGGATCTGCGCTCTGTCTTGGGATGGCGTCTCGTGACGACTACTTAGTCGGGTGGGTTTGCGCACTGCCCATAGAGGTCGTGGCAGCCAGAGCAACCCTCGATCGCATTCACGATAGCCTACCTCCAGATCCAAACCTAGCCGACAACAATAACTACATTCTCGGGAGCCTTCAAGGCCATAATGTCGTGCTCGCGTATCCAAATTTTGGCGTGTACGGTGAAACGTCGGTGGCGGGCGTGGCTACGCAATTGCGTGCGAGCTTCAAATCTGTCCGATTTAATCTGATGGTCGGCATTGCGGAAGGAGTACCAGACACGAAGGAGGATATTCGTCTTGGCGATGTCGTTGTGAGCAAATCGACAGCGGGCCGGCCGGGTGTTGTCCAGTACGATGTGAACGGGGAGCGTGCGGAGCATCAGTTTATTCACGGCGGCGGAGCGTTAGATCAGCCAACACCGTTACTTCTCGCAGCTATGGGCAAGGCCGAGACGGCCGCCATTTTTGATGAAAGTCAGATGCCCCAGTACATTTCCGAGATCATGCAGAAAGACCCTGTCACCTTTGCCCACCCAGGCCCAGAGCAAGACGTCCTCTTTGAGCCGAATTATCATCACATAACCATCGAGTCCGAAGAAAACGGATGCGATCATTGCAGCCCGGATGGGATCCGGCCCCGCCAGCCACGGGAAACACAGGAACCTGTAGTTCATTATGGCCTGATTGCCTCCGGTCATTATTTGATACGCCGCGGAGCGGCTCGGGACAGGTTGGCGCACAAGCAAGATGTTCTCTTTCACAGGTGTGCAATAGTGAAGCTCGCGCAATAGTATTCCAAGCGCTAGCACACTGGCGTTGGGATGAACCATGTGTTTAGAGACGTCAGAGCTGGCTCTGGTGTCTGTCTTGCGGGCTGACATGATCGGAATGTGCTCTATGGCCAGAAAAGGTTTCGTGATATCGGGGAGTTCCCCATTATGCAGTGGCTGAAAAAACTGAATATTTGAGTGATTGAAGGAAGGCTGCAGCCACGGTGTTTCTAGGAATGGAAGGAGCGCTGTAGCTAGTGTGACAGCTAAGATTCGCTTCCCTTTGAGTGACAATGCAGATAAACTGCCGCGTAAGTCTTGTTGACGCTTGAATAAAGCCGACAAGGATACTGTCTGAGACATTTGATCACTGGCAAAGGTCTTTGGCTGCGGATGAAGCCTCTGAAATGTCCCATCCTCAAGAGCCAAGTGCAAGCAATTTCGCTGATCGAGGGACTCCGTAATGCTTTGGCATATGTAGGCAAAATCGGGCGGGCCGCTAGGTACAGGCTCGGATACGCTCCTCATCCTCTTGCTGTGTACGTCTCTGCCGCGAAAGTGTCAGTGAAAGTCATTGCACGAAGCTTCACAAGCTTACTTGACCGTTATTTTGGCTTTCTGCAATGTGGTTGCAAGTGGAGATCGAACGCCGAAAAACACTTCGAAGCACGTCTCAACCTTGAAATCCTTTTTCTGCAGTGGCAATAAAAGCCTCACGCTCAACCCCGAGCACTTTTCACAAACACATATCCAGTTTTTCCGTAACGCATTGTCCAAGGACGCTAAATGTCTCCTCATTAGCAGTGCGAAGTCGGCATCAGGGTCCTCGAGATTGTCGCCCTCACTTGGCTCTTCACGAGGCGAAAATCGGAGCTTCTTTGCCTCCCTGTCCAAATGCGATAGTTGTTCGATAACAGCGTCACCATCTCGACTCCGTTTGCTAACGCGGATGGCAGTTCCTCGGTGGGAGCGCGGATCATGACTCGGACGCCCAATCATAGTGCGCATCATTTGCAGCTATGGGTACGGCACTTCTTGATGTAAGTTCTGCTCCGTAATGCCATGTTAGTTGGCAGCAAGTGAGAAGCTGAAGGGCAGGGGCTTGCCGTACTCCGTACATCAGGGGCACTTACGGAATCTGACTCTCGATCAGAGTCGTATTGAACATAATCTTCAAGTGCGCGCAGCGTCCTTGCACGATGCTCAGAGTCAATTTCATCAAGTCTATCGGTATCAAGTTGCAGATATGCGTCCGTTCGTAGCCAGGCATCTCGTGCCCGCGATCTCAAGGACACGGGCTACGATGACTCTTCCGGTTGTTTTCGAGCAAAAAATCCAAGCACAGTCTTCAGCAGACCTTGTGAATCATCCTCATTCACGATTGTGCATTCAAAAATGGTGATTTCGAGGGTTTCATTGGGATTCAAATCGACTCAGTTGTGTGTGGCTGAAAGAATTGTTGTAGGAAGAACCCTGTTCTTCGTTCGCATGAGACACTATGAACCAAAATTCCGGAGAGGATGGTCGGACGTGTCGCTAGACCCATTCTCCCCATTTTGCCCCCTCCCCCACCCATCCCTCTAGGGAATCAAGGAGATAAGACGACCCAGTATAACCTATTACTGTACTCCGTAAGGAATACAGTATTCGGCGTTAAGCACACTTCCAGAGACACGTGTGCTCGGGCTGAAGTTGAAGGTTCAGCCAAGTTTGTTAAGGCCCACTTGGCCCACCAGCGTCTTCCCGTGCGGCCCGCCAATTAGTTAGTGTGCAGAACGGAGTAAATCAGTGGGTGCTGAACTTGGACGGCCCCCGTGCTCACGACACCCCAATCTCCTTACTCCTGAATGAGTGCATGACCGTAAATGAGCGAATCACTATGGTTGCACGGAGTGATGCATAGCCCATCAGCGCCCGCTTGTGCTGTCAGTGCAGCAGGGCAGTCGAACACGTGAAGGTCCACCGGTAATTGGCCTGTCTTTTGGTCTCTCTCTTGGCTAAAATACCTCGACTCTCACTTTGTTACAAGTCTCAAGCGTCCCTTGCTATAGCATCACATCTTCTTTGCGACATTTGTCCCTTGCTCTGCCCTTCCTTGACCAATCCTGTTGCGTTGAATGTAAGCCCTAATTGCAGCCTGCAGAAGGCAGGCCTCGTCGTAAGACGCGAATTGAATGCGCAGCTATTACGGCTGCCATTTCCGTGAATACAAATTACGTGTCGGGGTGTTGGATGCAGGATGTAGCCGTGTTAAATTGTGGGGACGGATTATTCCAACTTGTTCAGTACAGCTCCCAACAGACCTACAAATATCCTTCGTCTCCTCTCAATCATTTTCTCCTCAGTGCTTCATCTTTCGCCCAGCCCAGATATCTCGGAAGAAGGATCATGTCACGAGCAGAACTCAAAAATCGGCGAGCGCCAAATCTCAATATGAGCACCACGAACGAACCCACGAACGAACCCACGAACCAGCGACAGGCTAAAGCGCGTACTGTCAGGTGGCTGGAAATTTCTGCATGGCAGCTTGACAACAAGTATATTCTCAGTGGATATCGACCAGAGAAAACAGACTATCTAGAGATCTTCACCAGTCTAACCTTTTTACACAACGAGACTTGCAATGTGTACACTCATCTGATCGGGGCTCTTCTCCTACCACTCATCGCAACTGCCTTCCTGCGGTACCTGGCCAAGCCTCAATTTTTCAATGTCTTATCCATGGACTATGCTATGTTTGGAGTTTACTTCGGGTGTGCGGAGATCTGTTTGGTCTTAAGCGCACTTTACCACCTGCTACTATCACACTCGCATCGCGTAGAACAATTCTGGCATGGAATGGATCTACTTGGTATTGTCATTGTGACAGTAGGCACATTCTCTTCCGGCATCTACTATGTATTCTTCTGCGAGGCAAGCTTGCAAAGATTGCACTGGGCTATTGTCAGTCTACCCCAACCTCCCGGCAGCCTGGGTCAAATCTAATAACATGCTGACATTTAATTCCAGATCTTAACCACGGGCACTATCACTAGTGTTCTGATTTCGAATCCATCGCTCGGAACGCCGCGCTGGCGAAAAGTGAAGGTGGGCGCCTTCGTTGTTTTTGGCGCCTCGTCGTTCATACCTCTGCTCCATGGAGTCCAGCGATATGGGCTCGAATACATGCTCCAGTACTCAGGAATGAAATGGTATCTACTTGAGCTTACTTTCTATGGCACTGGCGTCATCCTGTACGCGGTATGTCCGCACGCTCACCATATATTCTGCTACCAACTCCCTAAGAAAAAGATTAAAAAGTTCTAACAAATATCTATAGTTCCGGATCCCAGAGCGTTTAGCACCGGGTAAATTTGATATTTGGGGAAGCTCGCACCAGATCTTTCATATCGCTATTTTATGCGCAATGTACACACACGTGACTGCCCTGCTGCAAGGTTTCACGACCTGTCATACACTAGATGTATGTCAGCTTCAGGGTGTTCATCAAGCAAATTGAAGCTGTTGTTGGATTACACGTGTGTGTGTGTAGGTGGATATGTGGATACACGGGCTGTTAGAGAAAGGTTACGTGGCCTCTGGGCCTAAGGCAGGAATTCAGGACGGGCGTGTCTCAGATTTAAAGGGGTATTTATAGGGGATTTGGACGGGGCCGTCAGACGAGGAATTCTTCCTCCATTATCAAAGTAACAATGCACATCCCATTAATGCGAACAAATTTGAACCTCTTCTATTATATCCAACAGCTGTACTAAATGAAGCCTTGGATACTCCGGCTTAGGATGAGTACGTGCTTGCTTCCAAAGTGGAACGTTTTTCTTTCTTAGGTTGATCCATTGCGTCTAACGTTGCAAATGTAGGAAGAGAAATTTCATGCTGTCTGCCTTAATAACGGTTTTTGTTGGAATCCTGCCGTCAAGCACAATAGGAAGCACGGAGCGGGTCATGTGGTCACCTTTCGGCCACGATATTTATACGGCGATATCGAGCCTTCCACATTAACTTGTTTTCTTCTTCTTAGATAGACAGGTTTGAATACATCTTTTTTGCATTTTGAAGCAATTGATCTAGATCACTACTGCACAACCCTCTGTGCAACCCACAGTCTCATTGCATCTCTTCACTGCGCCGATAAGCTCGCTGAAGCTGAGGCCGACAAGATTGGGTCAATCAACCCAGCGTGCTGCGTCTGTGCAGACAACGACGCCGACCTACACGGTGCCAACTACGTTATAATATCTGAAGAGCAAGAGCAAGGCCGTGGAAGTCGTGTAAGTAGTAAATGGATTCTTCTTCGAGTGCTACGACCTTGGCTAGTGGGCTGCAAGAAAGCCGGCCACGGGGCGCCAAACCCCCACTCCACACGTGGCTGCAGGAACAGGACTAAGGATGTCCCGTACTGAGGGGTATGGTTCACTCTGGGTTCACCGTGAACCAACAGTGAACCATACAACGAGTCACTACGGGTTCACCGTGAACCAACGGTGAACCACTCAAGGACACTATGAAGGCTCACTACGTTTACAAGTGAACCACTTACTATATAGGCACTACCAAATTACACTCTTTAGATACTCTAGATAGTCAGTCTTCAACACAGATCCTTACTTGAATCACTTGTTCAGTTAAACCATCTACAGGATTACGACCTTCGGTCTATTATCCTACGTGACACAACCCATTGCTCAGATACGACGTCCTGTACGTTCTGCCAACATAAACCACGACTAGGTTTATCCCTTGGGAACCAACCACAGCCGTCACATCGAGTCTTTACGGCCGGAGCAGACTACCTCATGCGTTCTTTAGCATTCGGTGACTATTCCGACTATGTTGCATTCTTGAAGCGGCCTGTTCGTGGGTTTTGGGCTTATATCTCCCTCAGCCTCGGCGCAGCTATCTTCCATGGCTTCTGTGCATCTCAAGCCGAAGTCATAGGGTCCGCCAAAGCCGTGGTACTCATGTGGCTTCGATGTATTCATAGTAGCAGCAAACCAGAGATAGCAAGTAGTTGGGGTCATGTGGGCGTCAATACCGAGCTCGATATTGACGAGGGAATACTGCGGACTTTACGCCCACCCACATTGCGGGGGAGCTACCTCAACAAACAACAAGCGGCGCGGTGGCCGGGTGAGAGCCGCAAATCAGTGCTAGCGCGGCTGACACGGGCGGTTCCAGAGGACGATCACTGGTGACAGGACACCCCCTCAAAAAGATGAGATCGGCTTTGGACCATAGCACTTGGGCCAGGCATGAGACAAAGCTGAACACAACATATGATACGTTTGGTAATGGACAGCCAAAACGTGGGGAGGCCAGGAGGATGTTGGGTGGGCTCCTCGTGCAATCAGACGCTCCCAGTCCGATAGGAAATGGTCAAGATGAGAAACTATGTGCGTGTTATTATGCAAGGTAATGTGCGACGCTACATGCAACACTTTCTCAGGACGCGGCGAAATCTCACATCTGCTTACCCCAAGACTAAAGCTGAAGATGGGTTCGAGGTGGAGTTCGGCAAAAATCATCCACAACCTTAACTCCTCGGTTATAATTAAATAGGCCGCCGATTTAGGCTACTGGCTTTGAAGCAGCCTGGTACATATTCTGGCAAGATGTTAAGCAATTGAAGCTGGTTAATAGTTGAACAATGAATATCTCAATCACAATGTTCAAATGCTAGCCATTCTGGTTGACCTTCGCCTTCCGACAACTTTATGTCGTGGCCCGCCTCTTGTCACAGCGCGATTTTGACCACCGAATTCCGCCTGATGTCTTCGGTGGTGGCTCCTTTTGTTCTCCGTCAGGTCACTTGAAGTAGCTGTATTTTAAAGTCCAGACAAGGTACGCGGGGCTTGTAATCTAAGCGTGATGGAAACTGTCCCTGCATGTCTTTGCCTCAACCGAGTTCGAACCGACTCCCCGCCCTGAATACAGGGTTTTTTTGAGTGTACAGAGGTGAGTCAGCGGCATTAAACCACAGTATGTGAAGGGCTATACTAGCCATTCTTGGAAATAAAAATTTCTTTCGCGGGGGTCCAACTGGACACTTACCTATCTTGGACTCGATCTCAACATATGTGGGCCAGCATGGGGAGAAACAGGCTGACTCACTCGCCGGCATTCAATAATGCATCGCAACTCCACCTCAATCCTCAATTGCACATTTCCTTCATCGAGCATGGATGGCCCGACGAATCAAACCCATATTAAAAGGCACGACTTCTCGCTCACTTCGCCCTGTAACTTCTTGCATGACTTCAACTCCAATTTACAGCCATTCCTTCGCCTATGAGAAAAAATGGCCGCACTGAAAGCCGTTCCCGTCACTCTTCCGGAGGACAAAATACCGTCCAAGGCCATGGTCAGGGACATTATTGGAACATTTCTTACAAAAGAATGGCCATCCATTGATCCAGATACTCTCACCATGCTACATCATGCATCGTATGCGAATGCGCATTGTCGCGTGGAGAGACCCAAACCGGTTACGGAATCATTTGAGCCTCTGAAAGTCTTCATCAAGTTCCACAACGGAAATAGCCAAGATATAAAATTATTCAGGGACTTGGTTCCAAGCAAGAGCGAAGAAGCGCTGCTCTGCTATGAATATGGTCAATCTGGACTTGGTGCCCAAGTGTACGGGTTTTTCCAGACACAAGATGGAAGCCTGGGAAGGATCGACGAGTTTTTAGATGCACGCAATATGGAGCCCGAAGATGTCGAAGATGCAACCATACGAGCGGATGTTGCGAAAGGCTTGGCAACTTTTCATGCCATGAAAATTTCACTGGAGAACAAACCAGTAGAGCAATTCTACGATTATCTTCTTGCTGGACTTCATAAGTACCACAAGATGGATAAGCCGAAACAACTCGCAAAAGAAGGCGGTATTGACATGGACCGCTTAGTAGACTACGATTTTGGTACAAGGTTAAGAAAGGTAGCTGGAAAGCTTGAGTCCATACAAGGCAGGAAGGGCTGGTGTATCCATGACGTCCAATTCATGAACGTAATGGTCAAGAACCAGCCACAAGAAGGAGACAGCAGAGTCGTGCTCATAGACTTTGAGTTCGTGATGCAAAACTACCGAGCTTTCGACATGGGGGGGCATTTCATGCAAAAGATGTTCAAATGGTTCGATGAAGAGAACAAGATCGCAAGCTGCAGAAAATACACGGATGACGAGAAGAGACACTTCTGCGAGGAGTATGCCAAACAGTGGAATAGTATTACTGGCGACGTGGACACGGGGGAACAGTTGTTTATGGAGTCGGAGTACGGATACATGCTGGCAATCACCTTTGACATACACAATATGCTGTGCTTCATGTGTGAGGTAGAGGATAAAGATCCTTTGAATCTGCTTGGACTGAACAAATTGTTTGACGAGTTTGTGAGCCAGTATGCTAAGTTGGGCTTGGAGGACTCATAGCGTGGGGTTCACAATTACCACAAGGGCAGGCAGACGAGGGAAAAATTGTTCAAAAAGTTGAGCATCGTTCCGTAGCTTAACGAAGATATTTATAGTTTACTCTAAGAATCATAGTGTTTATGATAAACTAGGACGCTATGCAGACGGCGGACTTCAGCTTGCCCCATGTTACAGGTTATCTATAGGAGGTAAGCTGTCAGAGATGAAGGCAGTCAACAATAGAGTGCTACCTCGTCGCTACTAAGCAGCGGAACACATGAGAAGTCTTGCCTTTCACTCTGCTATACCAGAACCCAATCGTGACATAAGCTGTATGTAAAGTGGAATATGGTGAGGATGCATGAAAGTGAATATCATATGAACTTAAATAATGCTACCGGTAACAGCTTTACTACTATTGGCGATAATATCGCCAATAGCTCGAAGGCTAACATTTGCCACTTGTATCCCAGGCTTTTGCATAAACCATTAACCGGCCATCAATTGTCTCGCGAATTACCTCGGCCCTGCCGCTAAATTCATCACCTCATAGTTTTCTGGCACTCTCTGTGGACACCTGAGTAGTTACTGTCTTGACGATGGTGCCAGTCGCATGGTATGCGGAGAGTTCAATGTCGAAGCCCGCAATATCGTCCTTGTTACATTTGACATCGTTACCAAGATGGGAGTCCTTCGCCTTGATCTCCTCATGTGAAAACTCGTCATTAAACTTGGCATATGCGTCTCTGCGCTGATTCTGCTGCCGGCTATGAAATGTGCTTTCGTTGCCATGGCTGATGTCGCCACCACGGCTTCTGCGAGCTACTTTGGCAACGAGCGCTGCATTGGTCATTTCGATGTATAACTTGACAATGTACACAACAGGGACAAATTGAACGAAGCTGATGCAAATTATTAATATGGAAGCTGGTGTGATATGCAGCGAGGTTAAGCACTTACTGATAAGGATTTGACAGTCGCAGCATACCCAACAGGCATGCATCCATTACAGACGAGATCAACGTCAACCCAGCATTTATTCTGAAGAGTGTCCAGTATTTGGTAAGCCCCAAAGCGATGAGGCGGAAATGGACGAGGTAAAGGAACAGGATGTTGAGCCCCAAGTCGAGGACGAGGAAGAAGGACTTATCCACGTGCTCGAATGTGATGTTCAGCGCCACGTCAGCGGGCGTGGCGTTTGGGCCATATGCTCGCAGCCAGAATACATAGACTGCGATGTTGATTACACCGATGCTGGCCGCCAGACCGAGTTTAAGTCGCAGGATGCGGCGGTGGCTGTGCATAAGAAGAGAGATGCGGTTGGCAATAATCTGAGCGATGAGTTGCGTTTGTGCAGCCCACAGAGTGACTATGTCGCCATTAGCCGGCCGCTCGCGGTATTACGACCAACGTTATTAAACGAACCTAAAATGACATAAAACGGAGTACTGCTCTTTTCGTCAGAAGAATTGTCAAAAATTATCCGTGGGGATGAATTTGCAGCAGCATTGAAACAATTTGTTTTGGTGCGACAGCTATGAGCACCCCGCAAGGTTCGTGATTCGGTCTCAAGCACTCACGTTCCGGCGATGACCCCATTGAGATACAGGAAATCAAGCGTGGCAAAGACAGGGCTGACAATTACCATTGCCCATATCATGTAGAGATAGCTGTTGTGAAAGGAACGCGTGCGAGAAACGATTTTATGTGTTTGGTGAATAACCTTGGCGAGGGCAAAGGGGACGATGCCCACGAAAATGCCAAGGTACAATGTCGCAATCTCAACCATGGTGTTGAAGAATATTTAGACGCCAACAAGCACAGAAGTGGGACAGGATGATATCGAGGCGTGGTCACGGTCACGAAAAAAAAAGCGAAGTCAAGATGATTAACATTGCGATTGGTATATATAAGGCGCACGCTGGGTAGCTGGTTTCAAGTTCTTACAACGGATAACCCGGCCGCCAGTGTCATTCGTGTCGCTGCATACCCCACAAAATCAGCAATGACTAGTCAAAGTTTGCTGAAGATCCCTCTACCGACTGGCTGGGTAGGCGGAGCATCGTCCAATCGCTATTCTGCCTGGACCTTAGGTCTCTTTAAGCTCGCTGCATTCTGCCTTGAATCGTTCTTAGAATCCCTGCTCCTCGATCGCTTCGAATTAGCCACCTATTCGAAGGGCAACAGAGCAGCAAACAGGCCGACCCTGTCCCTGCCTAGCATCAACCACAGCAGCAGGGAAGGAGTCATCATTGTGTCAAAGCGAAAGCTTACTAATTCTTAGGGTATTCCGCTAAGCTAGATCCATGTGTTTAAGCCAGGCTCAACTTCTCGAGCATCATTCCTTGTTGGTTTTAAGATTAACACTAGTCCGACACTCAGCGCACAGACGTTTTACCATTATCAGGCGGAGGGGACATAGTTACTCCATATCATTTGATACGCGAATTCCTAGCATTATATGTGGATCCATCATGTTGGGGAATTTCGGACTGGAATTTCAGCCCGTCAATTCCAGGGTGGTTCCGCTGGATTGAAGCTTGGAGGACTAAACGCAAACCGGGGTCTATGACCTAGTTTAACTTCATCCGTAAAATGACGCACAAATGTGTACTCTTTTGAGATAAACTGTGTTCGGCATTTGCTGATAGTTTATTTTAGTAGTTATCTTCTATTTTCCTGATACTGAATAACTTACTCCGGAGAGTAGCTCATGGGGCTGACACATTCAGGCGCGGTGCTGCATTTGCCGCTGTGCTTTGTGTTAGCACTTCTTAGAGCTCTAGTTGCTTCTACCGCAGAAGGAGAGAAAAAGCAGAAGTTAATTCGTACCCCTCGAAACACCCATCTCTGTCTTTAGATTCGTGTTAACTGAGTTCAAGCCAATGCCTAACCTCATGGACATCAATCTGTCCCTGGTTGAAAAAAGGCTCATCCCCATTGGGTACAGTTCTCAAATTTAAATAAATATCACGTTTGTTCAACTGCCCAACATTGGTTTGAGTTATACCGCCGTGGCCTGTTGTGGCATTAATAAAATAAATGTTAAGCGTTGTGTCGTCAGTCTATGAGCTGTTTCTAACCAATGATCCTGCCAAATGGAGCTTCATACGGAGTCAAACCTTTGCCGACAATCCAAGTCGCGCTCTTAAGCTGAAACGAAATATTTGCAGGTCTGAAACTCTTATTGATGACCTTTATCTGTTCGATAACATCGTTGCGCTATAAACCCAGATCAGCTATCTTTTTTCTATTAGATGTCTTGGAATTGAAGGAACAATGATTTGAGTATCTTACTGTAACGAGATTCGGTTTTATTGCCCTGAGTCTCTCCAGGCCTCCCCATAACGTGCACGTGCACGTCGAAATCAAGTTGTCCAGTCTTGCCAGCCTCGTCACGAGGAACAACTTTATGATGAGTTGCGGCAATCGCGCTGGCGTTAAATCTAGTTTCGCATACTTTCATGCTATTAGGGCTGGCTGCCAGAGGAACCGGCACCGCAGCTAACGCCAACACGAAGACTTGGGAGCGCATGTTTGGATAAGGGTTTTGGGGCTGATATTGTACGAGGTTTCAAAAGTGGAAGACTTGAAAAGGCTTATTGGAGTCATGTTCTACACATACGCCTCACACGTCATTTCGTTGCCTATGTGCATTGCGAGCGCTCGGAGATGGCAGGACACCGCCCAAAGATTTAGACCACTATAAGATTCATTGACAGCACCAATGAAGCAGCTTGAGAGCAGGAATGGGGGATAGGGATTGAGTTGTTATTGCCTTGAACCACAAGGCAATAACAACAAGGAGAATGCTGAGTAATTTACCCGCCTATTTTATCAAACTGGATTGCCAAAAAAATAAAAATAAAAAACGCCTATAGTGTGGGTTGCACAGGGTTGTGCAATGATCATCGGCTTCAAATGCAATATATTCAATAATAGTCTCTGTCTGTCATCTAAGAAGAAGAAAAGAAGTCACGGCGGAAGTCACGATATCGTCGTATAAATATCGTGGCTAGAAGGTGACCACGTGACGGGCTCTGTGCTTCCTATTGTGCTTGGCGGCATTCCAACATATAGAGCGAGTATCCGCACATATCCTCTATTTCTCAATCTGTCTCTTGTCTTCTTTTCATCACGCAATATATCGCAAGTTGTGAATCAAAATTAACCCGCGACTTCACGACCATCTAGGGCTGCGCACAAAGACAGGCGCACAAAGTGTAGCGTCTTTCGAGCGCACCTAACTAGCCAAAGATAGAGCGTTCAGTGGGAGGCTCGACTTGTTTTGAATGCATCCAGAGTTTCAGGCTTTGTCATCTAGTGGCTTGTCTATACTACTAAGCTTGGCGTTCTCCATACTCTACAGGCGTCGTTAAAGTAAGCTCAAGTGTCGCCCAAATTAAAGTTATTTCCTGAAACTCGAAAAATCCTTGCGGCCTGGGCCTATAACAAAGGGAGCACTAAGTGGGAACTACGGAACCTGAATGGGGGACCAGTCTATATACTCCGTAACCTTATTCTCTATGATCGAAGATCTGAAGGCGTCGCCACGTGGCCCTCTTCTTCATGACTTGGGAGACCCAGTTTAATCACTTGCTCACGGCACGGTTGACGCGGGTACTTCCGAGATAGGACCACATGCACTTGACGATTGCCACGAACAAGATGAGAGGCAAAGCGAAACTCATGAAGTGCTGCGTCTTGCTCGAAACTAGAAATGAAGTTACACGATGATGCTCGGTTTCGCGGGCTTGCCCTGTTGGCGTCGGCGCACGCTCCTTGCGAAAATGGATTTTTTGGGATAAGCCAAACTACCCTCTAGCCCACGGCGGGGCTGGGAGTGGGTGCTAACCCTTGGAGAGATGAGCCTAGCCCGTCGCTGGCAAGCACTGCGGTCGTCTTCAGCCGCTTGTTGATCCAACGGCAGTGATTTCTCTCGTCCCTTGCTTCTGGGGAACATTGTAGGCGTTGAACTGACCAGCTCGGCTCATGGATGAGGACTAACTATCGGAACTCTTTCGAATTAGAGCCAAGCTAAATTCGGGGCCGTGGTTAGCCGACGGGCAGCTCCTGATGTGTTTAGAGCTAAGCTGCGGGTTACGCTAGGATATGTCCAGTACGGAACAATTGCTGCAGTCGGGCAGAGCAGTCTTAGCTTCTGGCTTCAGAATACAATTGTGGGCCATGGTGCGGAGTACGGAGTAGATCGTAGCTGTTCAAGGCAGTCTGCTGCCACATGCATCAATTAATGCGACATCTGCGGAGCATAGTGAGCCAGAGTCTTTCAGTGATAACACGGGGTTGAATGCTTTCACCGCTCTACTCTTCCTTCACAGGTTTGATCGTGTCGACCAAGGAGTCACCCAGGGCGATTGAAGCGCACCAGAACTCTTCATACATGACCGTTCTGTTATGAGCTGCTCAGGTCGGCTGACACATTCGAATGCCCCCGAAGTCTTGCGGGGGAAATTCTCGACACGGGTGTGAGCGTTGCAAGCAGCGTCGCGTCAAGGTTGGTGTCCCCCCTGTAAGTATCATCCCACGCGCCGTACAGGCATTTCATCCAACTCACTACACACATGCCTGTACCGCCGAAGCTGGTACTAAGTAAGTTCCCGACTCTGTTCTATGTGCTGAGAGACCATGTTGGTGGTGTAATGAGGCAGTCTCTTGGACCAATGTGTAAGACGAAATGAAAACTGCAACTTGCTCAACACCAGGGACTACCCAGCACCGAATCGCAGTCATTCATGCCTCCACCCCCCGTGAACTTATTTTCTCGTTCGGCCATGGGAAGTTTTTCAGTCCAAATGCAACGGACGAAGTCCTCTCTCCCTTCTAAGCGGCTTCGTCAGCACACCGGCCCCAACAAACCACTCCGAATCGGCAACATGAGCTCTCGTCGTCCATCTGATAGGTCACCTCACCACACGCACCATGTAAACCGCCGGCAGCTATCTCACCCTCATCGACACCTAGCAGACCACAATCACCAGGGGCGCGGTGTCGTAGCCTTCCCTCTTGCATGGCATGCGGGCCATATCGACCCCTCACCTAGCCAGCAAGTTGCGATGCCCTGACGATAACGACAACGGCTTTGCGGCTTGTGACTACGTTCTTGCCTTTCGATACCATCAGTGATTGTGACGACACTAC
Organism: Conoideocrella luteorostrata; assembly: GCA_032433595.1. Classification (NCBI taxonomy): domain Eukaryota; kingdom Fungi; phylum Ascomycota; class Sordariomycetes; order Hypocreales; family Clavicipitaceae; genus Conoideocrella; species Conoideocrella luteorostrata. The sequence continues at coordinate 120,604 of JASWJB010000042.1, forward strand.
CCGCTCATGCGCCAAGCACAAAAGAAGTAGTAAAACTCGATGCTGTCTTTTGATCGCTTCGTGTCCATTTTCATCGCCAAGACCCAGGCCATCATCAGGGCTATCGTTAAGGTAGCGTTAGAAGAAGGCTCAATTAAGGTACCGTCTGCCGATACTTGGTCGGTCCGTCCAAGTAATCTGACCACCTGCCGGCTGCGCCTAATTGGTACACCACGCTTAGGACATAATATCTGCATGACCTAGTAAACGAGGTGAGCTCTATTTGAGGGGGCATGACTGCACATGAAAAGTGGCCACTAGCCACGCCATTTTTTGAGTGACATTGGGATCCCCTGAGCGTGACATCTGCATCACCACCATCTCACGCAGGCTGCTATAGCCGCATCTAACACATCAGGACCACAGTAGAGCCGGGCGAGAGCTCACCAACAATGCTTGTAACTTTACAATGTGCAATTAATAATCCGTTTAGATCAATTTGATGGAGGTCTTTGAATCCTTTCGCGACCTCGTGACCCTCGCGACCCTCGCGACCCTCGCCATGGCATTACATATTCTACCGGTTCACAAGCATGCGCAAAAGCCGCCACGGAGTGTTTTGTCTGCTAAAATTTAGATTCGCCACTGTCATTACTCAAATCCACATCCTCGATATTCCTTCCTCGTTGTTATCCTCACACAAAGTCTGTTCGCTTTTACAGTTTTGATAGAAGTTCTCACACAAAGTACAAAATTCCGCTTTGGCTTCTCCTGCGCCATTCCCACATCAGGTTTGGTTCAATGTACTTCTTCCTTCAAGATGTCTTCCGTTTTCGCATTAGTAGACGTGCTGACGGGTCCGGAAACAAAACCTCATCGATGCAAATAGTCTTTGGCCGTGTTGTGCCATCGGGATACTTGAAGTCGTAATCGAGGAGTAAATGCGATAAAATTAGTTTAATCTCAGTGTCGGCGAAGAATCTTCCGGGACAAGCGTGTTTTCCATGTCCAAAATTGAGGTTAGTTCTGTCAGTCTGGGCGAACAGTCTCTTTGGCACCCCGCCATGTTGCGCCGGCTCATCATGCCGTCTCATAAAACGAAAGGGATCGAACTCCGTCGGGTCTCCGTGAACATTGGCTGGGTCGTACATAAGTGACCTGGCCGGCATCGTTATCTGTATACCAGCAGGGAGGACGATGCCGCTGGAGAGCTTGATAGGCTGTTGAACCTGACGATTGAATACCACTACTAGTATGTTAGACCAAGACGGGACGCAGTATGTACTAGATGTGTTCAACTCACGCTGTATCGGCGGGTTTCTTCTTAGCGACTCTTTCATACAGCTATCCAGAGTGTGCAACTTGGCCGCCGCGGACTTTTCCCAGCCGCCACATTCCGTCAAGACGTTCATGATTTCAGATCTTAGGGGAGGGATAAATTCTGGGTGATGGCAGAGGTCATACATGATGTTAGTTGCGACCAGTGATGTAGTGTGGATTGCGGCTAAACTCAAAAACAGCTGGCGATGCGCCAGCATATCTGGCGAATTATCCACCGCGTTAGGCGAATCCATCATAATCTGCAGTAGGTCTTCCTGCTTAACATACCCCGGTGCCCCTGCGGCTTCTTGAGCCCTTCGTTCTCGTATTATCGGGGAGAGAATTTGTCTAGCTGTTTCGATATTGTTGTATAAACGCCAATACTGAGGTAACAAGCGAACGATAAGCGGGTGTAGGAAGCGCGGGACGAGACGGAGTATCATAGCAATCGTAAAAAAGTGTTCAGTGAAATCCCTGCTCGCAGCCAGCCATGTCTCGTTTCGACACGCCTGTAAGCCAACAAAAATGCGTCCGGAAATACGAGATATGAGTCTTAGCATGATGTCGTAAATCTGGACCTTGACCCATTCGCCTAAGTGTTTGGAACAGTTTTTATTTTAGCTAAATGCACAGCCATAGCTAGCGCCACGTGGAGAGATCTACAAACCATGTATACATACCTTCGCATTTTGGAATTTCTTGCTGGAGAGCAAAGTCAAGTTCGTCTTTCATAGTTTCAGACAGTCGGCCAAGCATCGGTGTCAGCTTATGTATAGAAGCTTGTGTATTACTCATATCGCCCTTGTGTATCATGTTTATCGATGTGTATTCGCCGAAGAAATTCACCGCATGGGCCATCGTTGCGCTGAGCGTCTCCTCTGGTAGATATCGCAACTCGTCTACGAATTTGTTGGGGACAATGAAGCGGTCACCGTCGTTTCGGCATACTCGAAAAATAGAATCTTTGAACTGGCATAGCGGTGAGTTGCTGTCCGTGAGGAATGTAGAGCTTCGTCTGGCTTACCTTTTGGTACCCTTCTTCGATGATAGTAGGGCTTTGCTTGAGAAACCGCATCCGAAGGAGCCAATTGGGCTCAAAAATCGACGAGTAGCCGGCGGTGGGGACGTTGAGTTTGATGGCATGCTTCTGTGTGAGCATTTGCAACGAAATTAGTGCCAGCACGGAGCAAGCCAGTACAGGCCACCAGCCGATCTGACCGTCTGCGGCACCAAAGTCAAAGGCTTGTGGTAGCTTGACATTGTGGGAACTCATCGTCTTTGGGTACCTGGACTAGGCAGATCTTTGCTTGAACAAACCCGTTGAAACTAGAAATTCTTGCTCCTACTTTTGTTGGCCGTATCGAAGCGCGGTTGATGAATTGAACAGGTCGGGCGTGTGTAGATTGAGAGCAGATATGTATGCATCAAAATGATTGCTTCCTGAACTCCTGCCTTCCGGGATCCACTGTATTATACAGAGTACCTGGGTTCCTTTTGTTATTCCTACGATTCACGGGGAGACGGCTATGGGCAACCTAGCCTGCCAATCTAATTTCGCCCCAAGCGGAGTTCCTAACTCAGGATTGCCTGGGTGCACAAGATAGCGACTCGTTTATGCAAGCTGAGTGTGCGGCGTCAGCAGACAATATTACCACCCCGCTAAATGTGAGGTGCTCGGTGATTGCGGCCGACCTCAATACCAAGCCAGCGGGCTAGACCAGCGTTTGTGCGACTCGACATGCCCTGTGACAGCTTTCCTCCGGAACAGTGAAATGATAGCGCAGGATCCATGACCGATAACCCTGTTACACGGCCTGTTATCTTCTCCAAGCATCACCTGTACTTCGTACCACCCGGTAAAGATTTTCACTAGTGGTGGCGCTGGATCCACTAGAATATTGCCCCACATTTGCCTCCCTGTCCCCCCTCCCTGTGAAGATTAGCTTGCGATTGTGGCTGCTGCGTATCTTCTCCGCGTCATCTCTGCCAATAGGATTTTAGAGAATATGCGTCAGCGGTGTGGTCGGGTGGCTACTAACTACTACTACGAGATTCCTCTCGTTCCAAACGCCTAATTGTGCCCGCCCCACCACCATAGTTAGTGCCGGACACCATGACGGACAGGACAGCTATATTTATGTACGTCTTTTATATATTAAGACAGGTCTAATATTAGAGAAAATAAACTTAAAAAGAAGCTAATGTACCTAACCCAAGTAAACTAGCTAACTTCGAATTCTCATAAAACAATGTAGATACCCGTAGGAGATTCTTTTGCTGCACACTAGAAGCATTCCTATCATGATATTAAGCCGCAAAAATTTCTAGTCAAGATTATTAGACACTCAACTAAACACGAAATGGAAAGAACTGTGAAGTTGGTACAATATTATATCTTGTTAAGATTGTGTTGGCTGTACAAACAAGTTTATATATGACTATATCGCGACGTTTTGGTTGGTTATGGGAGCCATGCTTGTCCTCCTCGTCCCGCCAACCACGACGCATTCCTTAGGCAGCCTTAAGCTTAGCTGCTCGTCAGATAGTAGTGTAGACAGGGATAGCAAGGTAACATAGCACTATTCTGTTGAAAGTACTCGTGTCTTGTAGACCGAGGACCGACAATGGCGTTGACGAAAGAAATGCTAACAAAGCGTTCGTTCGGGGACAGTGTGAATATGATACGCGCGACACGAAATGCAGAGCAAACTTAGCGACCGCATGGCTTACGCATAAGCGTGCCTCGAATTAACGTTACTAGCAGGTTAGACTGTATCATCACGTGGCACTAAACACGCCGACACTTGATAGGGCTAACTACCTCGCAAGCTTAGAAGCGTTCCCCCAAGACTGATAGCTTGTATTGTCAAAGTAACACAGAAGATAAATATATACAGGGTATAAGTCCTTCTACAGCTTCCTTATTCGTCTCGCGCGTTGCGCGCTAAGAGGAGCCGAGAGCAGACACCAATCCCTTACAAGTGAGCTGACGTAATTAATGCGATATACCAGATAACGTACTTTGTCTGACGCGTTTCAATTTTCTGTCATATTTTTAAGCCTATAAGGAGAATAACAAGGAAATATTAATGTCCAGGTAGGTACAATAATCACTGAGCTTATGATTTATGCCCTCGATGATGTAAGACAAGACAAGTTTGAAGCGGCGCAGAAGAACTGCCTGGCAAAGCTGGTGAGATGCTTTGGACTGTAGGCTCGGAAACAAAGGTAGACCTACCTTCAGTGTACCAAAGGTTCTCGTCCCCATCCAGCTCTTGGTCAGATATTGCAAAGCTATGAACCCATTTCGTGTGTGAGAAACTGTTTAATTTCATCCTCTTCTCTCTCCGCCCGTCTGCGCGTCACATTCAGTTGCAAAGCTGTCCTCGAATCCCATATCGCCGAAACCAGACAGCACGCGTCTTGTGGAAACTCGGCCTGTGCCGTGCTCATGAAAGGACATGCGGGCTATGGGCGCAAAAATTCTGGCGTTGAATGTTTTGAGGCGATTCAAATTCGACGGCAAATCACTAACCTAGAAGCAGCCATAGAACCCACGCAATGTACCAAGATATGGACCGGGCGGGGAGCTATTGATGGGTTCTACCATGTATGACTGTGTAGGGGTGTATCCGATGGTCCGACGTGAAGCACTAATAAAATAAAAGGAGTCTTCCATCCGAAGTACTAGCTAACAGATATTGGGATTTAACATAAATCAAGTCTAAGTCACAGTATTATCTTCATCTAGAAATAGTTAACTGTCCTTCGAGAGCTCTTTGCAAAGAAGAGACTTGCAATAACTCTTGTCACTATAGAAAATGGGCTGTGAATGAAGCACTTTAAATTCCCTTGATTCTATTGTTCGATAGCCCTATAAATCCATCCTCAGAGCTCCAATAATTTGAGAGGCTATCTAGACATAGTAATAAAGTTTGGGGTCAGCTAAATAACGTATTTGTCAGTTTCACCCTTAAGCGCTATGTAACGGAAGGTCAAATTAAGTCAATCTACAAGCTTCAGTGATACTCATACTATATGCATTTACATAAAGGATATACAGACAATAGGATATATATTTCAAAACGTTATGCTAGATATGACCTGGTGGAAAATTGTGCGAAGCATCCACTTATGATATCAAACTCTGTTTTATGAGGTCAATAATAAATAAGCGAATAGTATCCTACTTTTTGCCTTTCACAAGCGAAGAATTTCCATTTTCCCCCGTAACTGACGCTTTGGACTAGCTATATCTCAATGTTCCGCCAGGTACATATTTACTTTTAGCTATTGAACCCCTCAACATTCCGATTTTCATTCATAGACTCGTCCAGCCGAAAATCTTGCGTATAAGTACCAATGAGCAGGACTTGCGGCTTGACAAGTATCATACTCTTCTCTCACGGAGCAGAGTACAATTCATCGTCTGAACTCGAACTTGCACTCTCCGGGTCTTGATGCCAAGGCCTCACAGGGTTGCCAATCCAGCGTGTTCCAGAAGGGATTTGCTCTCCTCGCATGACCAATGAAGTAGGACCAATGGTTGAGCCACAGCCGATGATAGTGCCTGGAAGGGTAACAGCGCGTGGACCAAGCGTCGCTCCACGCTTAAGAGAGACCGTATCTAAGCGCATCAGTCGGTCATGGAATAAGTGAGTTTGCAAAACGCTACCTCTATTGATAGTGACACTGTCTTCCAGCTCAACCAACTCAGCTTCTGGTAGCAGATGGCTGTCTAACCAGACTCCGCGCCCGACCTTGGCTCCTTGGCATCGCAGCCAGAGTGATAGTATCGGCGTACCATAGCAGTTCCTGATAAGCCATGGCACGGCCAGTGATTGTGTAAATGTGTCGGCGAGCTCATTTCGCCAGACAAACGAGCTCCATAGTGGATGCTGTGCGCCAGGAAGAACACGAGGTGTGAGCAGCCACTTGGCCAACATAGCTATAACGCAGGCAGCTGTTCCGGCAGCAATCAAGAACCCGCCGCTGGCAAGGACAGCCCAACCGATGCTGAAACTGTTCAGCATAAACAAAATGGCTAGTCCTAGTGTGGTTGAAATAACTGCCGAGAACACTAGCGGAAATATTCGGCATAATTCGATAAACCCCCTAGCCAACACGAGTCTCTTCGGTGGTTCAAAGGTTCGGCTCTGGTTCGCAGGTTCTTCAACACGTCGCGGGAGAGACATGGGTGGCCGTCCGAGCCATGATGACCCGGACTCCATGTCTGTCGGTGCTTTGCTCAATACGCCAATCAAGGCAGCTTCAGGCACAGCTATTTCCAGGTCAACCATGGCCGAGTTGCCAACAAATGCCTTGACGCCCACCGATGAAGGACCTAGTCGTACATGACCAGCGTTTACTTCAAATGGTGACAGCAAAGCGTCGTCTGCGAGGAATGCACCGTCCTTTACTTCAAGTAAAGACGGGATAGAGACGATAGTAGAGGCCTCGACGTTGCGACCAACACGTGCACCCAAGCTACGCAACCAGCTAGGCGACAGTAAGCTTGCATAGATTGGAAAAAGTGCAACCCGTGTATCCATGACTAGGAAGTGAGTCAACCAGGAAGCCCATGCCGTGCTACGATGCCACGAGTGTTCACCGGGACGGATGGCGATACTGGCCAATCGTACCAGGACGATGACGACTACAGCGTAGAGGACTGCTCCTAAAACGGCGCCAGGCAACGACATCTCAATCATGCCAATGCATATATTCCTAAAATCGCTGTAATCGTGAACCAATGCAGGAGTGAGACCCCAAATTGGTAAGGTCATAAGTATAGGCAAGAGGTCAAGTAGTAGCAGCGACGACGTGTATCGAAGTCCAGTCCAAAACGGTTTTCCTGTCTTGGTACCAGCCGGCTTCTCTGAGGTTGAGGGTGTGACAGCAGGCCCCCGGGCTGTACCTTCATAGCAGATTCCTGGCTGTATGCTGGCGTATGGTTCTACTATCGTGTTTGGCATGAGAGTGCAACGGGCACCCACCCTGGCACCCTCTCCAATCGTGATGAAGCCGACATGTAAGACATCACCGTCAAGCCACCACCCGGCCACATCAGCCTCTGGCTCTACGACAGAGCCCGCGCCGAAGCTAGCCAGTCCGGTAGCCGGAGGCAGCGCATGAAGCTGTGCATCAGGGCCAACTGGACAGCCCAGCAGGCGGGCATAACGTCTACACCATTGCGTTCCAGCGATGGCCGTGATGCGACCAAGTGTGATAAATCGCTCTGCGGCCCATAAGCGGAGGTGTACCGAGCCGCCACGGCGAGATGTGCCGGCCGAAATGTTTATCGTAAGAAGCCGAACAATCCCAGCAGTAACAAGCATGCGGCCAGGCATCGAGATGAAGAGCACCCACCCAAGCACAACTAGCCACCACGGAAGTGCGTACCGGCCCGCCCAGGAATCCGGACCAAGCCGTAAGGCAAAGAGTTTTCTCGACAGCGACAAAGCAGTAATCCAGCGAAGTCCCTCCAAGGTGTGCGCTATGTATAAAATCATGGCCTGGGCTAGCACCAGCCAGCGCGGTGTCGGCACAACCTGACGCTCTTCGTGTTTCGTGCCGGAAAGGTCATCAACGCGTGCGGCCATGTCCTTTAGACGAGGATACTCATACACGTCAGCAACCGATATAGTCGGGCATCGCTGCCGAATCTCGGAGACGAGTTGAGCGGCACCTAAACTGGTCCCGCCGAGGTCGAAGAAGTGCGAGTTTTCCGATGCTGGCACGCCAAGAACACGGCGCCATTGCTCAGCGAGCCACGCGGTAGCAGCATTTACAGGCAGAGTGTTCTTGTCTTGCGACGAGGACAACGGCGGCGGCCACGGAAGAGCTTTTCGATCCACTTTGCCGGAAGTACGGACCGGTATTTCATCTACCGTGACAATCAAGGGAACAAGCGCTGCCGGGAGAATGAGCCTCAGTAGCTCTTGTTCCGAAACGCCAGGACCTGGCGCTGAGTTTAGGTTGGGTTTTCGCACGACGTAGCCGACAAGAAGCTGTGTTCCTGTCTCGCTGCGCTGTATAACACTGGCTGTCGCACTCACGCCTGGAAGCGTTATTAGTGCCGCGTCGATCTCGCCAAGTTCGAGGCGACGCCCGCCCAGCTTGATCTGCTCATCATTGCGCCTCACAAAAATCAGCCCATCCTGTTCGGCACGGACTAGGTCCCCGCTGCGGTAAGCTCGCTCGCCATCCAGAACAGGCTCCGGCATAAACTTGGCCCGGTCTTTCTCCAAATCCAGATATCGAGCCATACCAGCACCACCGATGACCAATTCACCCTCTTCGCCCCAGCGTACTGGATTTCCATCATCCCCAATGACAGCAAGTTTCCAGCCGGCTAGGGGCAGCCCAATTCGAACCGCCGTCTGTCCGGCAACCAGCGGAGCGGCGCAGGACACAACAGTCGCTTCCGTGGGGCCGTACGTGTTCCAAACAACGCCCGACTTTACAGCTTGCGTCAGGCGGGTGGCCAGTCCTGGAGAGCATGCTTCTCCGCCGAGTATCAGAAGGCGAAGGCGGCTCAGTGTATCCGTCGGCCACAAGGCTGCCAATGTCGGCACGGTTGACACCACTGTTATGCGTTGGGTGGTGAGGAAAGTACCCAAATCAGCTCCAGTCTTCACCAAGGATCTGGGGGCTGGGACGAGGCAGGCTCCATGTCGCCAGGCCAGCCACATTTCCTCACATGAGGCATCGAATGCTACTGATAGACTGGCTAATACACGGTCTCCTGGGCCCAAGGGATTATCAGGCAAGAATAGCCCAGACTCCGCGTCAACAAAGGCTGCAGCACTACCATGGCTGACTGCGACACCTTTAGGTTTCCCGGTTGAGCCCGACGTAAATATAATCCAGGCGTCATCACTGGGACCAGGTAGTTGGTTCGGATTTTCCGGGCTCATCGGTGCATTGTATTGTGTGATGGTGCCATTGTCAGTCAGTACTGCACAAACGTTGGCTTCGGCCCAAACGATATTCGCCCGCTCATCCGGATCATCCACGTCCACCGGGACATAAGCAGCACCAGCCGTAAGTACAGCAAGAATACTCACGTATAGGTCCAGCGTCCCGGAGCTTATGCGCACCCCCACTCGGTCACCAACCCCTATGTCCAGAGCTCTTAACTGATCCACTTGGCTGGCTACCCGGCTGGCCAGCTCAGTATAGCTTAGAGAAGATGTTCCATTGTCGAGGGCGATAGCCGTTGGGTGAGCAGAAATAGACGAATTGAGTATCTCAACCAGGGTGCGAGCTTCAGCCGGTTTCTCGAAGGGATATATAGCCAGGTCTGTGGGCGGTATCAAAGATGACACCCTTTGGCTTTTGTCCATGTTTAACAAAAGGCTGCCCGCTATAGTATTTGACAAGAAAGAATATGTTGGGATTTTTGATTTAAGAACGGAACCTTTTGGAGTTTAGGAGTTTCATGTGGATTATATACTATTAAACCGCATGATTGATTTTTTTTCAGGCCGTTATAGGGTGACGAAGACTAACTTGGAGCTTTCGCTAGTCATCGGATATATCTGGTCCGCACAACGTACCCCAGGTTGAGTTATAGCTATTATATGACGTAGCTCGGAGATGCCCTTCTTCCTTGCATTAGAAATAGTAGCCGTCTTAGTATAGGGTCATCATGCAGAGGTAAGCGTCGCGCGATGGCGAACATTTGGTGAAACTTGGCGTGCTGGTTGGTACTTTGACACAGAATCCAACGCTCGGTCCAGATCAGCATTAATTCTCCCGGCGTCATTGGGTAATATTAACACTACTTGGTAAATTTACCGGTAGCTTTTCAAAATTGCCGAACATAAAGGAGGATGAGAACGGGTATCCGGCATCTGGTACACTGATCCGAATTGCTTGGCGCATCATCTCTTTAGGCTGGAGCAAAGGATCAAACATGGCGTCAATTAGTCAGACAGTGTCAGGTACTATTGTGGCTGGATCAAAATAATAATCAGGGGAGGAGAGGCAAGGGTTGCAATATGGGGAGGTTTCTAAAACAAATCGAGCGCAAGTCGGCGAACTGAATCGGAGTCAAGTACGATTCACATCAATTGAGAGCTGTTAGTGGTCAAAAAAAGAAACCCGCGATTTTCGCTCGGACCCGATTCTCAGTCCAGTCATTTGCTTTGGCAAAAACTTTGCGATGTCAAGCTTGAAAAAGGACGCGTCAGCTATATCAGACTACTATTACCCGTGGTTATGGCAAGGGCTCCACTAGTAACACATTACAAAAATATAGCTACGAATACAAAAGCGGGATGGTGCATATTGACAACAAAGAAGGACCACCATATGCAGTGAATGATGACCTTTGAAGCGCGGAAATGTAACCCAGAGGGTGACAGTGCTTTCTCACGACAGCATGTAGTCGGGTTACAGTATATCTCTAATTCCGGCCGACACGCCCCGGGCGAGCTAGTCTGGCGGAAAACATCGACACTCTCCAATTGGCCCCTCGTCAGACTATCGGCAAACGGCGACCACCAGGAGCCCGGGTGCATAGAATTGCGTCCTGGTTTGAGTTCAGCGATTCGCCGAGAGGCAACAAAATAAAAACGCCATATGCCGAAGCGCCTCAGCCAAGTGACTGCCGTCCCGGCAAAGCGGCACAAAACCTTAGTTAGCGGGCTTACGCGGCATGGCGTTGTGGAGGCTAAAGTCTTGTCAAACCGACCTCAACATGCGGCACGATTCTGCCTCGTCACGCGACTGCCACTTTCTGTATCGGAATTATGTAGGTAGAGTAGCTCTGCGTCATTTTGTTCCCACAGCGGATATCATAGGATGCGTGCTTGTGGAGCAATGCTACAACAGAGCACTGTGTGCTTAGTTTCTCCGCAGCGAAGTCCAACGACGAAGAAAGCCATTAATCTCCATTTATTTTTTTCAATAACGGCAAAGTCCGCAAGGGTGTGCTTGAGCCGGGTATAACGCCCCTCCACTCTTTCCTTTCCCGTTAAATCCACGAAAACCGGATATCAAGGATGATCTACATCTGAGCATTGCCTCTTTAAGGAGACGCACTACATTTTCCTGACACGTGTTAAAAGAGAAGACTTGCCACGGCACAAAGAAACCTCACCTAAACAAAGAATGAAGTAGCTCGTACGTTCCTTCCTTTCTGGCTATGCACATTATGACCAGCCTTGCCATGTCGCATCGCAGCCCCTTTGTTTTTTAACGTGGCTTTGGACCGCTTCCTTGTGAATGTTATCTTGCCATACATGTTGGTCAGCATCGTCTAAGCCTGGAAAAATTTGCCCCTGGGCAATATTTATTCTGCCGCTTGTTCTAGTTTGACCCTTTTTCTCTACATTGCTTGCCCGGTGTTTTATTTACATTTAAACTAGTTCGCTCCTGGCATTCCATGGGATAGTCAAGTGCATTAGATTTGGCCTCGCGCAACATTCTTGAGTTATTCCATGACAATTGAAGCTTATGCTGGCGAGATAGCTATATCGTCCCTTTTACAACTGTTGTGGTACGATTACCTATACTGCAAATGCGAGTGGATGGGTTGTTGAGGTTTTCTTGAGTCGGACGCGTCACGTATTACGTTCAACTAGAAGAGGTCAAAGTCATGTACCCAGATAATAGATGTTACCAGATGCAGAATTCCTCCTCAGAAAAACCCCTCCAAATCCTCCTACATATATTCCTCTTTCATCCAGTCGTAACTTCCCCCTTACTGTCTCAGGCACAAAGGCTAGTAATGTAACACCATGGTGCGACTTGAAAAAATGTTGCGAAGACCACAACACGCGTAGCAACGACCCCCAACATCAGAATCCCAGCTTCTCTCTCCATCAGGTAGACTAGAATCATCATCATGCATCACGCTGATAGAGACTTCATCTGACGTACATGTTGTCATCGAATCTTGGTGATAGATTATTTCATTTCCTCCTCATCTTCTTCTCTCCGTTCTTCTCTATCCCATGGTCCATCACAAAAGGTCGACGGCGGAAGTCAGGGCATAAAATGAAGAAACTATCTCTCAAGAAGCTAATTTGAATAAGTGTTATACTTGATATGTTTCTCCCTATTTCACCATGTAAATACTTTATGGTTCTGGACTAAGACTGTCACAGAACATCGTGTATCTCCGCCAATTCCATCATCTCCCTTAGGTCCTATACTCCCGATTTTTCCTATTAGTCAGACTAGCCAGAATTCATCTGTAAGAGGATGTCTAGTTTCTCGTCAGCAATAGCTAGAATAATAGGACAGTTTCACTTATCAGACATCCATAGCTGCTCACCTGCGACAAAGACGAGTGTTTGGACGAAAAAGATTTCGTGTAGGTTAACTGAATCGCTCTTGTAGGAATCCGGATTTGATCAATTCGGTCAAGTCATGTGAATTAGCTATGAGAGGAGTCGAAGCCTGCTGCTCTAAGTAACAAATCAAGTCTCCCGTTCACTATCCTCATTCGGAGCAGGGCTCCAGTGCCCATCATGATTGAATTGACATCTTTGAAGCGGTACTGAGCAAGATATTCCTGAACAGAACACCAAAACCATTTGATATCAGCATCTAGAAGGTCGTGACAAGCTGAATTTGGTGTCTACTTAATTCCATTAATTAATTGAAGTTGCGTAGCTAGTAGTGCCAGGCAACAATAACGTATGTTGCGGATGTGTGCTTTTGGCTAAGAAAATAGACCGAAATACTAACAAAACATAAATTCCTTTCACAGGTCGTGACTGCAACACCTTTTCAAGATGGACTATGCCGACACGTTGAACGGTTTCTGCATTGGCGGACTAAAGATGTAGAAGAAGCTCCACTTGCGAAACTGAAACCGAAGACTTTGGCAATCGTCGTACGACGCCCAAATTGCAGTCCGTGCTAGCACCTGCAGTGTTCTAATTCGTTGCTAGCTGTATTGTCTTTTTATTACTTCAACGGTAAAGAACAGAAAAACAACCCTAATTAGATACTCTATAATATGCGTTTCACTTTAATTACTTAGTTAACGAATTACCTTTTTAGAGCTTACCCCGTACATATTACATGATCTACTTTCGGTATGACTAGTCGCCCGTGCATGCAACTAATAACTCAAAACTCAAAAGGTGGATCCGTGCTTATTCAGCTGGTGGGACACCGTTTCAACATTGTAAAACAGATTCCTGTACTCCTCCGTCCTCCGTAGCTACATTATATAACCCTCAAGTCTGCCAAATTCTGCAGTGGATTGGCAAGAGACCAAACTGTGCGCACGAAGCATCCGGTGAGACATAAGCCGAATTCTAGGGAAATGAACACCTGCACACTTTTAATAAGCTAAGGCTCTTTCTGATTTGAAATTTTCGTAATAGTGGGGGGAATTGGAGAATCTTTTATCATACTTCGCTTGCATCCGTTCTACGCGAGTCGGCTAGTCCTCTAGACTACCACTCGTTAATAGAAATTCTGCACTACTCGGAGCAGTGCGGCCCGTTTTATACGAGCCAAGACGAGTCAAGCGGGGTGTCCAAGAAATGTCGCGCCTAGTAGGGCAAGTATCAGGCCATGTGAGTAGCTTAAGATTATTTGTGGATGAGCTATATAAGCGCTGGATACTTCTATAATTTGCATTTGATAATTTGGGTATATTATAGGTAGACTACGGTCAGGCATAGGTCTAGCATTATGCACTGCGAAACTACTTTACTTATAAACCTTATCTCTCTGCTGCTACCCTGATTAAGAAACCAACCTCTTCTCATTCAATATTTACTATGACTAACTAAGAAAAAATTTGCTCTTATATTTATTTGATTTTTTTTTATCTTGTCCGCGCGCTCATCTTACTTCGTAACATAAAAATAATTGGTCCTAGCTGTTCCCTGCCGCAGAACTTTAACCATTACTTCGATGCTCTAATGCTTATTGCCACCAAATCTCAGAACGCAACATGCAGACCTTGCTCATATTGCTATCTTCCATACTTTGCTTCGCTAAACTACCCTTGGCAGCCCCCTTCCAACCGAGTCATTTTGAATGTGAAGGCACTGCTTTCGCAAAAGAAAAAATAGGATACTATTTCTGCGGAGACGAGCGCCTTGGGCCACTGCTCTTGGGGAGCAAAGCAACTGAAGGTGATGTATCTGCTGAGGCTACGGTTCTGGACTGTATGTTGAAGGGTTACGACCGCCTAGGAGGAATGCCGGCTGGCGCTCTCATATCAAACTTTACCAGCGAGAAAAGGTGGCTCTATCCTCGGGACAATGGATTTGCTACAACGAATGGGAAGCTCGACATTTACAACATGACATTGGAGGCAGGATTGTATGTAGATCGATTTGGTCCTGAGACTGGTACGTATAACTTGAATGTAAGTTCTTCAAAGTAGTGCAATCTTGCTAATATGGTATTTGTCTTTCTTCCAGGCTCCTTCCTTTCCCCCGTAAGCACTTCTTATGGGGCGAGGGCAATTCCCCCCGAAAACTTGAATCCTTACCCGCATTGGCCGCCCGCTAAGGACAGATTCAACAATTATCACGTCTATGTTGTCAAGGAAGACTTTAACGTCACCGCGGGCCGAATCGCGCCATGGTTCGGACAACCAGGGGGCGGAAGACAGTTCTGGACTAAGCGTGTCGGAATCATCAGCAGCCTGCTAGCTTCTGGCAAACTTGAAAGGGTAGCGGCCAACGAGATACCAAGGCAATGCTAGTGCGAAATGGCTGCAAGCTACGCATCAATATTCGTGTCAGCCATGCAATTGCCGAGAATCCTTGATTACGAGCTGGACCCTTCAAATATCTCTTTCTCCCCAAGTCTTCTATCGTCTTCCATGCGATCGACATTCCGAATAAGCCATTAAGTTTGAGCATCGCAGGGTGCAACTAATACAAAGAGAGGTGTGGACACGCAAGAGTAGAGTACTGTCACAAGGAATCCTGTCAATAGAAAATTCTGATGGAAAACCCCATTACTAATAAAACATCGTACGACCCAACATCGCATAATAGGAACTAGGCCATTATTCGACACCTCAGATCAGTAGCTAAGAATCCCCGTAGAAGAAGAGAACAGACTCCTCGTTAATTAAACAGAAATACGAAGACAGATCCGATGCGCAGATTAGTCGTAACTACTTCGTTCGTAGCATATACAAACCAGAAGTTCGCCTTAGCTTCTAAAAAAAAAAGTGGCATAGTCCGTGGTAGATGTGACAAGATGGCAGGCTACCGATCCTACACTCTCACGGCGACCTATTCTACGCCATTCACTCATTTGTGAAACAAGCTTTGGTACACTGCTGGCTGTCTAAGAAAAATGCAACTTTTTAATGATGATCTCTGAATTATGTCAAATACCCCAAACATCATATAATGTATACGGTCTTATTACTGCCAGTCTTCCAAAGAATGAAGCTGTCCCGACAGTCACATTTAAGAATCACGGACAGCCCCTGCCGGAACTCGGTTAACTCCGAGCTCTAATAGTTTGGTAGATGGCAGAACTGGCAAATAGTTAAGCAGAATCAGGAAATAAACCTCAACAAGGACTGCTAATTTCAAGTGATGGCTTGAAAGTTGTTGACTTCTCCGAAGTATCTTCCCGTCGATGTTATCCCGATATTGCGAGAGACATGGCCAGACCAACTCCAATTCTCAGCACCTGTAATCTCAAACTATGTTTACTCCTGGTTATTTATGCGAATGCATCGTTAACTAAAACCTCATATTCCAATAGTTTCCCATTGGTCGCCACAAACGCTAACTTGAGCACATGATTGACACAGATAAACAGTTTACTCTGTGTCAGGATTCGAACCGTATCTGCAATCATTGTTTAAATCCCCAAGACTCCTTTACTAGTGAACTCACCTTCTCGGCTATTGTTCCGACAGGAGAATGCCTATGCTCTTTCTGAAGCCTTGTTGGACCGTGTTTTTCGCAGCTCAATCAGCATCATGGGTCATATTTTGGCTTGTCTCCCAACAACCCTTACTTTCAACTGCCTCACCAGTTCAACTTCGTCCACAAAAGCAGTCGAGTCTTACTGGTCTACTTTGCTATGAGCCTTCCGAACAGCTTGTGTTATGTTTCCAAAGTCCGCCGAGCAAGTTTCCGCGGCTGTAAGAGTGCTTAATAAGTACTTTGTCTACCCAAAGCACACACCCACCAGTCACGTATGCTGGTGTCTGACACACAGTACCATAATATGCAGTTTACTGATAAAAGAGGTTGTGGGTTGCACAGGGTGTGCAACAGGCGATCTAGATCAACTGCTTCAAAAATAGAATATATTCAATAAGTCGGGTCTATCTAAGAGAGGAAAAACAAGTCAAGATATGATGCCTACGATACCCGTATAAATAGGGTGGCCGAAGGGTGACCACGTGACGATATCCGTGCTCTTATTGTGTGCTTGGCGGCGATATTCCAACAGAGGTAGTTACAACCCCAATCCGAGATCTCCTAGCGTGCAAGATAGCGTGCTAATTGCGGCGGGGTAACTAACTAGAACAATATATAATGAGGCAAAACAGCTAGCATATATTCAAGGAGAACGCAGGCGGGTGATCTTTCCGTTTCTTGCTTGGCCTAGTACGATTGGATGCTTTTCGCATACCGAGGGGAGTCCTGCGGCGCAACTTTAGAGTCGAGGCCGACAGAGAGAGCTTTGCACTAACTCGAAGCTAGTTAGCATTATATGGAGCGAAAAATAAGCGAGGATTGTGGCATTGTTTCATGGCGAACATGGTGCCACATCCTAGACTGACACAGTTTACCCCTGCCGCTCCGGCTTTCACAGCAACTTAGCCGGTTGCGGAAGATGATGCAAGGCTTGCTGCACCTGTCGGATAACTCGGGTGTGTGTGTGTAAGTGTGTGTGAATTACACGGGCAGTGCAATAAGGATTACGTGGAATCTGGGTATAGTCGGGAATCCGGGACAAGGGCGTCTCGGAGGGTAAGGGTATAAATAGGGGGACTTGGACGAGGCCGTCAGACGAGCAATTCTCCTTCCATCATCACTGTAACGCAGATCTTCCCATTACAGCACATGAATATGTACCTCTCCAATTGAATCCAATAGCACCATGGCAAGTCATCAACACTGCAATCAGCAGCCGTGATGCGAGGTCATGCTTGCCGACTAGAATTTGCGCGTCACGGAGAGCACTGCCGGGAGGGCAGGACACTCATTCTGTGCGCGATCAAGACCTTTTACACCAAACACCTGCCAGGTCGACCAACACCAGAAGGATCCGCGCACGGGCGAGCGAGCGGGCGGATCTGATGATGATGGTATGGTCCATGAATGACCAGTGCGCCGAAGCTCAACGCACTAGTAGTCTGCCCTTGGCTATGCACTAGTTACGGAGTAGTCCTCGGTATGCGCCTGACATATTCTACCCCACGATTAATTTGTTTGCATCTTGCTCAGCAATCAGCTGAAAAATCCCTTGATGCACTACTTGCGCACGTGTATTGGGGATGTCCGTGCTTAGCGAGGAGGGAGGGATACACCAAACCGGGCTGGCCGCCGCTCTTTGTTCTCTTGTTGGTGTTGGTCGTCGTCCAACATCAAATCCACTCCCCCGCTCTGTGCCGTGTGCTCCGAAGGTACACGTGGATGGCACATTCGTGGGCTGTCCCTGACTTGTGGGAGCCGGAGCATCTTCACCGCGTGGAATGCCACCAGGTGCGAGTGTATGAGTATAGGCTGGGAAGAAGGACTTCCATGCCACTGCACAGAGCAAGCTCATCTGTCTGCTACAGCATCAACATTAACTCCCACACGAACATTTGTCAACCGGTCCGATATAGAGCACTAGAGGTGGTGGATATGTCGAGGGAAGCACATGCTGCAAAATGTCTAGAGTCGTTTGTCTTCGTCATCTCATTATAGGCAAGATTGTGGCTGCGAAATGGGTAGGAATAGTAATAGTAGAAGTAGAACTACTAGTAGGACTACTAGTAGTAACATAGAGCAACTCTTCATATTACAAGACTCTTTAATCCTCATGACATAGTTTCTTCAACATATACCTTGAGCTCATCCGCTTGCTTTTGGAACTGGCTTTGGAAATTCCCCTTCACAGGTAATAGATTCTTCGCTCCTGTCCCATATTGCGTTTGCCAGTGCGTATATCTCACTTTCCCACCACTTAAAGGCACGAAGATACTAACGTGCTCCGAGATTCCGGTCTGCGCCGGAGATTCAGTGTTAGTCCAGGCGAAGAAGTAAGGTCGCTCGATGTAGCTGGTGACGTCGTGGCCAACGCTGGTTAGGCCAGGTACGATGCCAGTTGAAGTGAAATTAATCCTGAGGCCTGGGGCATACACGCAATCCGGAGTGCAGACGTCGTCGGGTACGGATGCATTGGTGATAAAGGTGTTCCATTCATAGTATTTGCGGAAATCGAGGATGGCGTTGGAGACTTGGGCAACCGAGCCCCGGATGCTAGACTCTCCGCAGACCGTGAAGACAGCACCTCTTAGGCCGTATGTGGGCGTTGGCAAGATGCTGCCATTGCAGACTATGGTGTTGTAGGATGGATGATGGTCTACACTCGGGATTGGGGAGGACATGCCGAGGCAAGCAGCGAGCAGCAACCAAATGGAATGCGCCATTTGCCGAGCTCCCAAAACTCTCAAGGTGGTGTGGGGAAGTGCAGGAGATTTCAAGCATCGGTTACACGCCAGCACAGAGTGTAAGAAGTACGTATAAACACGAAGGCATAACCTGCCCGGGAGATTACAGTGAAGGAACTTGCTGGCGGATACAGTCCCAGAGAAGAGCAGTCTCCTTTTATACACATTCAAAAGTTGGGCGACGACCACGTTAGGTAGGCTGGGGTAGCGCGTAGTAACCCCGACCATGCGTTGGCCACGTGTGAGTCGCGTGGCTGTTGAGATGCATAAAACCTGAGACGTATAGTTCCTACGGCTTTTTCAGCTCGCACGGCAGCCAATTCAGCAGTTCGTTAGTTCCCATCATCGTCAGCACTAACAGCGGCGGGCAAGGTGTCATGGGCGCGAATCAGGGTTAGTGAGTAGCGACGGGACGGGAAGGCTGAAACACCTGAACAAGTTGACGTGAACTTCCTTAAATGAAATCGCTGCATGGCGCGGAGACGGCTAATCTTCTACGATAAGCTCCACTATCTCCGCTATTTAGTAGGAGATCTTTCTTACTCCTAGTTATACGCCAGCCTCGCTCAGCTTAAACCCTCCCCCCACTGCTCTCTGAAACAGCTGCTCAGGATCGTACTTGTGGCTTACTCGTCGCATGAATCCTACGTTATCTGCTCCATAGCCTGCTAGTGGATTCTGCGTGTGATGCGCGTAGCCGATGTATTTGAAGGGATGGAGCTTGTTTCGCGCCACTGCGACATGCTCCGTCCTCCGCAACAGGTCGTGAGCGGTTGAATACACCACGTCGTCGTTCTCTTCGTTGAGCCACGTGGCAGATAAGAGATAGACAAGGAGCGGTTCAGAGCCGGCCCGGAGATTCAAAACATCATTACCTGTTTTGTCGAGAGCGATGCGCGGAAAGGGTTCCAAGCTAAAAGACAGCGAAAGCCCAGGAACAGCAGCAAGGGGTGGCCAGGAGCTATTCCACAAGGCGAAGGCCTCGCTGGTCACCTCGAGATCATTAATGAGAGTCAAGGTAAATGTTGCTTGCCTGCGATGGGCTGTTAGCACAAAACTACCATTTCCAAGCGGTTCACGGCAGCGGGGAAAGTCACAGACCGGAACCCATGCGGACTCGCCGCTGCTGTTTCGTGGGCAATATCAGACATGGAAGCGGGGCGAAGGGTGCTGTATAACGCTGGAATTTCCACAAAACGTCGTAGTTTCTGCGGCGCACTCGATACAGACGACGTGTACACGATGTTATTGATTGCAGCCGCCTGCCCCCCCGAGTACCCGAAACTAAGTAACGCGGTCGCATATTCATCAAAGTCGCTGTCCGCTGTAAAGTCGTGGATTGCTTGAAGCTGCTGCGGCGCCGTGTCGATGGAATAAATGGAAGTGCCTCCCCACGTTCCCGTCAAGTTGCTGGACGCAATCTCAATTGCTGTGGCTACCCCAAAGTTGTTTGTGCCTCCTCGCACGGCGATGCCGATATCCTCGTGCTGCGGGCTGCTGGTATGGACCACCTTGCCACTCGCCAGCACCATCTCAACATCGATAATGTTGTTCACGGTGAGCCCAATCCGAGGAAATAGATAACCGATTCCGCCTGCAAACGTGTTAGACGACGATAGTTAGACGACGATAGTTAGACGACGATAGTTAGACTTGTAGGGAGCCGTGGGGGCGCAACCTGCGAGTGTTAGACCTCCAACTCCAACATCGGCCGAGCGCGCCCCCGGTACGGTGATGTTCAGGGGGTCTAAAGCAGCGTAGACTTCAGCCCATTTAGCGCCCACCCCAACTGTAACTGTGCCCCTGCCGTGATTGACAGTGACTGCGCTCATGGCGCTGAGGTCGATGACCACGCCGCCTTGGCTGGAAGATGCGCCGGATTTGCCATGACCGCCCGCACGAATTGCAAACGGGCAGGACTCATTGCGGTTCAATATTGTGAGCGTATGGATAGCTTTTGCTACTTCGTGGGTGGCACATGCAGCCACAACGCAGGCCGGGCGCAATTCAGTTTCTTGTCTTGCCCAATATGACGAAACAGAGAGGTTATAAGCCGTCGAGTTCTCCCGGAAGACTCGATTGGGGAGAGCCTTGGAGAGGACAGAGCACTGGAATCCTATCCCACGTTAGCGCAGTCACCAATTCTGCTGGACACGGAGCTACCCACGCAGTCGCGGATTGATTGAGCATGGTGAAGCCGCGAGGCGGCGGCAAAAACCGCGCAACGGAACAGCAGCACCGACCAAACAAGGCTAAGAAAATACATGTTGGTTGAGAAGTAATGAGGGATTGCGGATATCACGCCGAGGAAAGCGTGTCAACCGCGGCATCTTCCCTCGACACTGGCGCGACGAGATGGCGCCGTAATTATGAAGGAAGCCGTGTTGCCGTGTTGGAGCCTTGTCAGCGTATGGTTACTTGCGGAGTACGTGCAGAGTATCGAGTATACGACAGGTCATGTTGACAGGCAACAGGATTGATCTAGCAGCCAAGTTGAATCTGACAGGCAAAGGCCCTACAAAGCATGATTCTCATCGGCCGCGCTCTGCCTTGGGTTGGCTTCTACTCCGTGCAACCCCCCTTCTCGTTCCGAGGGCTCGCCGTAAAAGAGTACTGCGTAAGATTCATGCGTTGGCATTGGCCGCTCATCTTTTTGGCCAAGTTTCGACGCATAATCCCAGCGTAATAAAATCGGTAGGGCGGTGTCATCAGCAGCCCCCAATCCATTTTCTACATCCACCCCCCGCCCACTCCCTACACTTGCCCGCGATGCACTACTAGCACACTAGTTGAGGCGGCGTAAAGTCCTTGTTTTGGACTAGATTGCCAAGAGACAGCAGTATTGCGCTTACTATTTCTACCTCCAAAAAAAAATTAGAAACTGAAAGAAACCTAATAGCAGCGTTATTACAGTATTTTTGCAAGAAAGATTGGACCAAAGCTTTTAGGACGGCACAGATACCATTTCTACCGTGGATCAGGCGGGGAAGGTACCAAGCTCACAAAATTGGCCGAAAAGATACTTGCAGCGGTATGACTGCGTCTTGATTGGCTCACTCGCCGATTTGTGATCTCGTTGTAGCTCCCCTGCGGCAAAATGGATATATTCCGCTCTGCTCCTTCCTACCTCGCCGTCTGGGGATCCCCCGCAAAGCACTAGCTAAGCATTGCCCCAGTTACCACGCTGCCAAGGGGACAAAATTCGTGCAAAGTCCGACGCTGCCCATCTCCATCTCAAATCGCCAATCCAGAACCCCATCCATCACACTTGTTTAGTTCATTCTGAGCCGACGCTCTTTGTGAGCCCAGCACCATGTCTTCCTCCACCGCTCTCAACGCTGTGCTCGTCACTGGTGGCGGTGGCTTTCTCGGCTCTCATGTCGTGAGGAAGCTCTTGAATGAGCCCGGGTGCAGAGTCTACTCCGCTAGTCGAAATCCAAGCCTCCACCACGACCAAGAAGATAGTGTAACCTACGAAGCTGTCGATATTGCCAACGACAGCCAAGTAGAGGCACTCTTCCAGAAGATTAAGCCTCAGGTCGTCATTCACACCACTTCGCCCGACCCTCTCGCGCCGTCTCGGACGCAAGAGCAAGTAAACATCCAAGGCACGAGGAACCTACTTAAACACGCCGCGTCTTGCGTCAACACACGCGCCTTTGTCTTCACCGGCTCAGACTCGGGCATGGTCCCGAACCAGAACGCCATATCCGAAGAACAAGCCCAACTTTACACAGCTACTGACAGCGCCAACCCGTATGGCAAGGCCAAAGGCATTTCTGAGGCCTTGGTACTAGCTACAAACGGACCCGACCTTCGTACCGTATCGGTTCGCGTTCCCGGCATGTATGGCGACTTTGACTACAAAGGCATGTTACCCCAGCTTCTGAGTGCAATTCACAAAGGACAGCACAAAACGCAGATTGGCAATAATACTAGGGTTTTTGAAGTTCTCGATGTGCACAAAGCAGCCGAAGCCCACATTGCTGCAGCGAAAGCCGTTCTACGCACTGATGCTGGCCTGGTTTCAGCTCCAAAGGTGGACGGAGAAGCCTTCTTTATTAGCGACGGACATCCAACTCCTTATTGGGACTTCTTTCGGCGGTGCTACGCTGCGGCGGGTGCACCAGTCAAGCCAGACGAGGTCAAGATTATACCCTTAGCCATGGCGCAGACTATGGCATCGCTTGCCGAGTGGGCTTACGCAATCTTCACCCTGGGCTACAAGAAGCCACAGATGCGGCGACAGAACATGGACCATTTTAATCGTGGATGCAATTGGTCGCTTGCCAAAGCGAGAGAGCGCTTGGGTTATGAGCCCTTGACCGTAGCAGAACAAGACGCAGCTATCAAGCGCATGATGGACTGGGGCATTGCCAACCTCCCCAAGCCGTAGCGTCACCGCAGTATTGCTGTGAGCGTCGGAATTCTAATTTTGAATCTCATCTCATTTCATAGGAACACGTACAGGGATTGGCTTTAGGGGCCGTTATAGTCACTACCATCGTTTGTCCAGATTTATGCTGTAATCAAATATCAAAATCTAACCTAGCGTCTTCGCCGCACCGTGCCAATTGTCTCGTACATGCAGAAAAATACTACTTCTTGGAATGATTGACGACCGCCATTGAAGCGATCGCGCGCCACATTGCGGCGGCAGCTCACACTCGTATCCCTCCAAGAATGTTGCGACGACCAACTTCATGACCGTCGCAGCGTAAAACCTGCCGGGACATGTGGTGCGGCTGAGTCCCCATATCAGCGTCCCATCGTTGTCTTTGTTTGAGTCCACCAGGAGTCGCTGCTGTGTTTGGTCTCTCCCCAGGGAGCTGGCTGTACTGCGGTGTCGTGAAATATCGAACCTCAGAGGATCGGGGAACCTGGCAGCATCTCTCATCAGACTGCGGGTAGGAACGCAGATCCAGTCTCCCGGCTGAATCGAAAGGCCCGTGGTAAAAGTCCACGGTTTCAGAGCCTGACGTCGAACGGCCGTACTCTCAAATGCGGACAGTCGCGCAGACTCTTTGAGAAAAGCGTCGAGGACGGGAAGGTCGTCTATCTTACCGGACAAACTCTCCAAAGGAGTATCTCGAAGCTCGGAGCGGATTATTTCGACGTATTCAGGCCTTGAGTAAAGGTCCAACAGGGCGTACGTAACGCCGATACCGAGCGTATGAACCGAGCCATACCATACACCCATGACTTCGCCGACCATTCGATCAACGTCCCATGTCTGCTTCGAGAGGCTCGTCTCAATAAGCCACTGGAGGCCGTCGTCCCAGCCAGCACCCTCTGTGCTGGTTTTGCGTTTGTCGTTGTTGATGGTCGCTTGATTTTCCAAACGGAACCGGCTCATTCGCTGCGATACTTCTCTGGAAAGCTGTCTGTGGAAAGAAGAGGCGACTTTGTAGTTCCCAGTAACCTTTGCAGCGAGCCACCGTGAAAGTTTACAAGGTATGAAACGAATAATCTCCGCAGCCAAGGCGCACTCGTGCGGGAACCTCGTGGCAGCTCTGAGGAAGTCTTCGTCTGCCGTTAACTTCTGGCCGAAGAAGACCAGACAATTCGTTTTCCCCACGAGCATCTTCGCCGCATCGTAAAGCGGAAGCCGGTACGAGCCAGGCTCCACCTCGTGCTTCAGAAGCTGGGCTCTGAGCTCAACAGTGATGTGAGAACGAAGGGTTGGGAAGATATCAGCTAGCTTCGAAGTGAGGATATGCCTCAGAGCGCGAACGAAACCAGTACCCTCTACACCGCGAATATTTTTCCATTCAAATCCATGCATTGTGTGTTTTGGCTGAAGAAACTACGACGGTTGTCAATATCGTGTCACTGCCGCAAGCTGTACCGCATATACACTCACGTCTTTAGCTACTGCATGGAGAGACAGCACGTCCACGGGTGCCTTATTTATCTCGTCGATAAGGGCTTTGGTCGACACCATGTAGTGCTTCCTGCCAGGCGTATTGATGGTGAACGGCTGCCCCCTAGATCTGCGGTAGCCGCTCTCTATGACATCAGCCCCGTTGAACAGGTAATGAAAGCTATAATAAGCTTCCCAAGCCCTCCAAGAACAATTTCTCAGCCATCTGAGAGCCAACGGGAAGGTATCGCCGCCCTGTCGTCGTGGTTTTGTCAGTACTGCGCGTCAATTCTGCCGCGAACTATGTTGCCTACCACAAGGATTGTCACGGCGATCAGGACCAACTCTATTAGTGCATCCGTCATTGTGTATTTTGTCTTGATAAGAATATTCTGTTTGATGCATGCACCTGACGATCGAAAATTACTCGTAGTGTTAGGGACAACCATGGCTTTTAGTGCCATTGATTAATTCCATTCGTTCTAGGCCAACGAAAGCGAATCTTCAACTCCTAGGCCAGTTTGGATGGCTCTATCAGACAACATCGGCGCTCAGCAGCAAGGTGCCGATTGTGTATCGGCCACCTAGCCACTGGAATCACTCTTCTGAACCGCTTCTCCATCGGAAATTAAGCATAAGCACAACAGTTCATAGCCTAATGCTCTCCGGACCAGTCAGCCTTACCTCTTCGGTAACACAGAAGCTGACGTGAGCTGCATGGCGGTAATAGTATCACCAAATATTATAAGGGATTATAATATGCACTACTAATTACAAGTGGCCTCCGGGCACGATGTGTCTGGGTGAAAAATTACGGAGTACACGACCCCTTGGTCCGCCCAGCCACAGTGACGGAGGGGTCGTGTAATACTTCACCCGCCTGCCTCACGCTCGCATATGACTTGCTTTTCGTTCCGTTTCTTTTACGCGGTAAGATGCTGCAAGACTTGCATGAGACCCGCATGAGACTTGCATGAGACTTGCATGAGACTTGCTCGACACTTGGCGGGCCTGCAGCGTTTGCCTTGGCTTATGTTTCTCACACGAGTGTAGGTGCACACGAGCTCATTGGACGACACGGTGCGAAGCTGTGTGCATCGGCGTGATTACCTACACAAGAGCGAGGGCTGGCTATCTTGCGCCCCCAAGATTAGGGTCGCGCTAGTGGCACTGCTAAATCCTCAAGCCTGCCAAGTCATAAGCACATAGTGCCGGTTAGGCCGACCCTCGACCCTCTGCTTGTTAGCAAACACTGCTTCTTGTTTTATTCCCACTCAGGCCCACAGGGCCGGGGAGGGATGCCAGGAATGATTCGACGCGATATCAGGACTGTCAGATCCTCCCCCTCCCTTGGCGCCATCATCCCGAAGGTCGGCTTCATCGTGTCCGCCTTGGGGAACGCGGGCTGGGGCCGCGACAGCGCTAAGTCGTATCGGTAGAGAGCCGTTCCGATGAAGCTCACTACTTCAGCCATTGCCACGAACCGTCCCGCACAAAGCGTCGCCCCGCCCCCAAACGGTCGATAACTAGCTTCGCGCAGCAACGCCCTGTTCTCCATGAATCTGCGAGGGTCGAAGGAGTCTGCGTCCGGCCCCCAAACCGCAGGATTCTCGTGTAGCTGGCGATACGGTATCATGACCTTGTGGCCTCTGAGAAGAACCTTCCCGTTGATAGCCGTGTCGGCCAGCACAAGCCGCATGCTGGCCGAGCTCGTGTACACCCGGAGGACCTCTCGTAGCGTGGAATCCAGCAATGGGCAACGCTGGGTGAGATGCTGGATCGAGGGTTCTGCATCTCCTGCCACGCCCGCTATCTCGGCCCGAATGGCTGCGAGGAGGTCGCTGTCGGCGAGTATGTGGCCCAGGGCCCAGAAGCATAGCTTGTACGTGTTCCCATTGATGCTGCCAAATTTGGTTATCAGTAGCCATGTGCGAAGTAATGTGTTTCAGTTGTGGCGCGCGTACTCACACGAAGTAGATGATCATTACGCACGCCGCCATCTCTCTCTCATCCAAACCCGCCGCTCTGGATTCTGTCTCCATTGCCTTGGTGAACCACGCCGCATCCTGTCGCTGGCGCCTGGGGATCTCATAGTACCTCGCGATAACAGCGGCGATATGATCGCGAGTCTTGATGACTTCTTGCGAAAAGCACCTGGGATACTGGAACAGGATCTTCCACATTCCTTTGTCAAGCGCGTAGAACGAGCTCAACGATTCCGGATCCTGTTCCCATAATCGACAGCCCCAGTACGTTCGAGCACCTGCTTCAATGAGAACGTTCCCACAGAATCCAAGCAACGAGGTCTCGAATCCGGTGCCTGGCAGCGGCGCAAGCGGAACATTTTGGGTGATCTGGTCCCATCGGAGCAAGCCTTTGATCGTCTCCACGAAACTACGAGTAATTTCCTGCTCGTGAGAGTCCGGCCCAGGAAGCAACTGCTGGTGATGGAAGTCGATGGCGAGCTTGACCAAAGATTTGTTCATTGGATTGAGCCCCGTCGTGCTTTTCCCCAATGGATACGGCGGTGGCTCTTGGCACATTCTCTGGACTGTTTTCGCCGTGGCTCCGCACTGCAACATTAAGTCGCCGATGAACGCGTCGAACGCGAGCGTGGTCGTGTTCTTGTAGATGACCGACACATCTTTGGGGTTGGTCACCACGTAAATGGTCTCGCCGGCTAGTTTGAGCGCAAAAATTGAGCGCCTTTTATCTCTGATGCCTGAGTATATTGTGCTGCCCGAATCTCGAAAGAACGAGATGGCAGATCCGATCCACGGTAGAAGATATGGTAGTTCCCTGGGCAGTTCGGGTTTCAGCAGTGGACGAACAGTAAACCGCCAGACACGCCATGACAGCCACGCCACGAAGCAGTAGACCGCGTATTCGAACAACAGCCGCCAGCTCATGGTTGGAAAGGATGTTGGCACGGAAGGTGACAGGAACAAAGCCTTCGACGATGCAAGCAAGCATCCAGCTATGGAATTGTATTTGAGCCGCGCACCATCTAGCGGCAATATATCGTCGTACAGTGGCACTTTTATCGTACTAACAAAAACCGGGGAAAAAAATTAGAACAGCCAGAGGGTTATACCACCCACTCCCCACACCTCCGTAGACCACGTTGTACTTGGGGGATGGTGGCGCAGTGGAAGTGATTTCCAATAGCGCCTATCCCTTGGCTTACTACGGTATAATCGACACGGGATACCATGGACGACCCGCTGCCGTGGTTGCAGCCGTTGTCAGCGCTCCTTCACCATTCGGCCCCCGCAGACTGCTTCTGCATGAGTTCGCTGACATGTCATGCATGCACCTGATATGTCTCTTGTTCCCATTCCTGCCGCGAGGCCCTTTGTCCCTTCTCCACGGCCTTCATAGTGATATGCTGATATACCTGCTCTTTCTGCTTCGTTAGCGGACCGTCTGCATCGCCATCTCTTTCCAGGCTTTAATATTCTCGCAGCCCCCTCAGAGTCTCTGCAACTCCGTACGTCACAATGGCATCCGATCCAGCCCTGCCAGCGGGTCTGGACCCAAACAAGGTTCCCGCCGCATCTCTTCCCACGCCACCCCCGGAGAATTGGGCCGGCCTCGGCAGCGGGCCGGAGCTTCACACAACTACGGTCGTGATGTTTGCAATCCTAGCTCCCATAGCGATCTTCTCCGTCGGTTTGCGTTTTCACTGGAGCTGGAGAACTCGTGGCAGTCCCGGCGGAGGGATCAATGCAGCCGACTGGTGCAGTCTCGGGGCTTTGGTCCTTACCCTTTGCCAAGAGTCAATCATTATGACACGTAGGACACCCTGCAGGGCACAATTTTGATCCAACACTTGCTGACAAAAGAGTAGTTGGTGACTATCAGCGCCATCAATGGGATATGCCCCTTGCGAAGATGCTGATTCCATCCTTCTACAAGAGAACATACGCACAATACGTCATTGCATGGCCGGCCATCTCCCTTGCGAAACTATCCATTCTACTTCTCTATCTGCGAATTTTCCGAATGAACAAGACGCTGAGGATGGCAATCTGGGGAGGGGTCGCATTAATTTGCGTGGCGTATCTACCGAACATTGCTGTTTCGTCCTACTTCTGCGCCGCACGCGTCGGCGAAGCATGGGGTCCTGTCGTCGGCCTTCGTTGCGCCGACAGGGGATCCTTGAAATGGCTTATAGCTTCGGCCGCGCTCTCAGTCCTTCTCGATTTCTACATCCTGGTGCTGCCAATACCCCAAATCATGAGTCTCAAGATGAGCGTGCGTCGACGGCTCGGTGTATGCCTCATCTTCTTCACCGCCTTCTTCGCCTGTACCTGCGCGATCCTGACGCTTGTCTATCGGATCCAACTCGAACATGCCCAAGACACATTGTGGCCCGGAGCGCAGCTATGGATCACCAATCTGGTCGAGAACTTCGTCGCCATAATTGTTAGCTCCGTCCCCGGGGTCAGTTCCTGGCTTACTCGGGTTCTGATGCCCAGCCAGTTTTACTCGAGAATCAGCTCCTTTCTCTCTGGGAGCTCAAGGTCCGCATTCAGCCAGACACAAAGCCAAACCTCTGACATGATGGCTTCGGATCAGACCAACAACAACTACCCTATGAGAAACTATGCCCAGCACGACCCAGAGTCCCAGAGCTCGTTGACTGGACCCAGAAAACTCGATGGCAGCGGTGGCATACAGATCAAACAGACCTACACTGTTTTAACTGGTCGACCTTGAGCACGATCCAACACACTGCAGGTTGACGGGTACGGGAGAGCCCATTTGGACAGGTTCGGTGAAGGAGTCTTGCAGCAGATAGTGTCTTAGCATTCGCGTACAGCAGAGCGGTCACCATAATGTAATCGAGGTCATGGCTACGATGTATTCTCGGTTGTTCCAATGTTCATGCACCAGCTCTACATACAAGTGTTGTAACAATTAACCGCTCGCCCACTAGAGCAACAGTGTAAGCCTACTGAACTTCTTCCCAGCGGCTATAATTAGGGCTTACATTCCACGCAACGATCAGGTGACTTGCCTGCGTAGCGGTGGTTAGAATGGGACAGACCAAGTACCTAGATTAACTTCCAGTTCACTATTGCAGCGAGGTCAACTTGTCTGCAGGCAACGCATGATCAAAAAATGAGTACAGAGTGCAAAGCGGGTCGCCTGAGATTGGCGATGTACAGAATTGCCCGATCAACCGAGTGCTCTCTGCGGGCGACCAGCATCGGTACGTGAAACATGTTTAGTTCCATGGACGAACGGGGCCAGCTGGGTACTCACTCGCGAAGACTGCCATCGTAACTACGGGTTGGGCGAATATGCACGTAAGCAGATGCACGGCTACACAAAAAAATGGCGTATTCAGAGACTTTTCATGTGTAGTTATGACCCTAAAATAGGCTATGCTTTTCTGTGACACACTCACACACACACCCCGCTGCCCACCCCCTTCCCCCCAAACATTGCTTACGGTCAGGTCTCTTGGCCATTGCGGGCATTTTGAATTGCGCATTTCCTTAGTTATCCGTATTATTCCCTAGGTGCGACTACAGATACGGGCTCCAGGCGCGTCTTCTTTCTCCCATCAAGTCGACCAATAGCTAGAATCAACATCCTTCCAACCAATCCGCGCCTTCTGTGACAATGCTACTGATCTCAGCGTTGCAAAAATATGGAGAGCTCGCCACCTCACAGCTCGCGTTAAGCTCTGTTGTGCTGTTGGTGGTGTACCTTCTCATTGACTACATGTTTGGCGTCAAGCCCGCTCAAGCCGAACCACGTTTTCTGCCATCACGCATCCCGTATTTCGGACATTTGATCAACATTATATGCAAAGGTGTCAACTACTATGAAGAACTAGTGTGAGCAGCGATGACCGCCGACCTGTCATTCCCCACTGACAGAAACCCAGTGCAAAGCATGGAAGACTGCCTTACAGCCTCGCGATGCCCGGCGGACGTCTGTACGTCCTGAATTTGCCGGAGCATGTCATCTCTATGCAAAAAGCATACCGCGAGCTCTCATTCTGGTCCGTTGAGGCATCCTTTACGAAGAGTCTCGCCGGAATTAGTGACTATTCAGATGAGATCCTGAGGACAAATGCCGAAGGCCAGCAGGGGATTCCGAGCCTGGTGGTTGATGGCATGAAAGCAACCCACGCGGCTATGACCGGCCCGAACCTCAGCGAAATGATCGAAAGAGGCCTTCACCGGGCCGCCAGCGAGCTCGAACAGCTCAGCATCAAGACTGATCCATCCGGCGACCTGGCGACCTATTGTCTGTGGGAGTGGACGCAGCATGTGTTCTCTCTGGCGACTTCAAGTGCCGTTTATGGCCCAGGCAACCCTTACGAGGACTTAAACGTCGAGAAAGGACTTTAGTAAGTAGCGGATCACTATTTTATTGCATCTAAATGCAGCCAAGCTTAGATTTCTGACGAGCACCAGCCAATTTGAAGACAGCACCATGCTGTTCTTGACCGGGCTACCGCTTCGCATATTTGTTCGCAAAGGTTATGCAGCACGGGAAGTCATAGTCGCGGCTTTTAAGAAATTCTTCGCCGAGAAAAGCGACAGCAAAGCATCACAGCTCGTGAAGAACCGTGCTGATGTGCTACGTCGCTACGCAATCCCTGAAGCTGACATTGCCCGATTCGAGACTGCCAATGGGTTTGGAATCCTGCTGAATCTTCTTCCGACGGCTTACTGGACCATTTGGCACGTTTTCTCCGACCGAGCGCTGCTGCATGCCGTTCGCGAGGAGGCCAAGGCTGCATTCGGCCCAGACGCGTCGTTGAGGTCAGAGGCCAGCTTGAACGCCTTTCAGAGTCTACCTCTTCTGACGTCTGTGATGAGCGAGGCTTTACGGTACAACACCACTGGTGCGGCGGTGCGACGAGTCACGAAGGACCATCTGCTCAACGGCCAGCTCCTCTTGAAAAAAGGCAGCTACTGCCTGGTACCAAACAAGGGTGCCCACTTTGATTCAAACCAATGGGGTTCAGAAGCCCATCTCTTTCAGGCCGACCGGTTTCTCAAGACCGAGAACAGAGTCAACGGCGCGTCATTCCGTGGCTTCGGTGGTGGTGTAAACTTGTGCCCAGGTAAATCCTTTGCCACGAGACTCATCGTCACGACTGTAGCAGCCATGGCTCTGCAATTAGATATCGAGCCCTGCACACCTAGTGGAGCGCTGGATCACCCCGGACATGACGAGAGCAGCATGGCTATTGTCGTGGCCCGTCCAGCTATGAGATACCGGGTCAGATTGGTGCCGAGAGGTGGAAAGTAGTTCATCTCTTTGGCGACCGCAAGGCTCACCTCTCGTACCGTGACCCACAGACACCGCTGTCACCGCAGGCGACCTAGAGCAATCTTTGATGCTAATCTGACACCTGCCACACTAGAATACCGCGTACCGTTCTGCAAGGGAGAGCTGTTGGGGTTGTGGGGCGTGCAATGTATCTCTTCGTACCACACAAGCTTGCTGGGACTTCTATCATGGTATATATTGGCAGGCAGAATAAGAACCCTTTAATGCGCTGTTTATAATTGGCTACTGTCCCCTGTCCGGTACGAAAAGTGAGCCTTACGGTTACCAGAGAGATACCATGCAGAGACATGCATATGCAAAGCGTACGTTGTCCAATCAAAAAAGAGCAAGCTGCTCTGGTGCATTCGAGACTGTTCGTGACCGATCAAGCTGCACGGCAAGGTTACAGATGCATAAACGGGCAGTTTTACCTATCTTGTCATGCCCTAGTTAGTTGATAGCTCATTTACATTATTTACACCGAGATGCGGAGTAGTGCTTTGACTAATGCGGGTCCAAGACTGCTAGGGAAGCTGTGTGTGACGATGACTGCAGTGTGTTACACGACAGGCCAAAGTCTTGCTTAGAAGGGTTACATCTTGAGCCATGCATACGTAGACAAACACCAAACTTCGGCCCCCTTCATCGCTCCAGTCAACAATCAAGGCATCCTGTCTCACACATTGGCCCCCAATCTGTCGCCACCGAAGTCTGGACCGGCCTTAATACTACACAGGCGACTGCGCCTATGTCTGACTGCATACCAAGACCTTTTGTAGATTGGGCTGGTCAAAGGCGCAAAGACGCAAAGACGCACACGGGAGCCTACAGACTAGTAGAAAGCGGCGACACGATGACTCGCAGATTCTAGTTCACGCGATCTCATTCCGGAGCTGTCTGCTCCGTGCACAGTAAGAACATTCCTTCTGTTATTTCTCTGCTCAACCACCAGTCAAGACGAATTTTCCAGGCATTGCCATGTTGCTGCAACAGTGGCAAGAAGCGGTACAGCGCGCAGTGTTACTCGCAGGACAGCCAGCTGGAGCTGCCACTATCGCTGTCCTGGCGTCGTTGTTACTATGGCGATTTGTCCGATTCACTTTGTACCCAGCCTTCCATCCGGCAGAGCCTAAAGAGTATCCATATTGGCTGCCCGGCATTGGCCATCTTGGGAGCTTCCTCTCTAATACGCAGACTCTGTTGACCCATAGTCGGTAGGTAGCTCTGGTCCTGCCCCGATGACAAGTCTCTTACGTTGTGTCGAGTATAGAATTTATTTCGGCGACACACGTGAGCCGTACGCCCTTGCCATAGCAAAGTTCACCTTTTACATCATCACCAAATCCGCAGATGTGCAAGCCACATATCGAAATACGGCTACGCTGTCGTTCGACATATTCGGTCAAGAAATCCTCCGATACCTTGGGGTGTCCCAGGATGCTGTCAAGACAATGTACGGCAGGTCAAACGCCGCAGATGCCTTGCATCCCAACCCAAGTGGCAAGAGCTTAGCCAGAATGTCCC
Source organism: Conoideocrella luteorostrata (assembly GCA_032433595.1). Classification (NCBI taxonomy): domain Eukaryota; kingdom Fungi; phylum Ascomycota; class Sordariomycetes; order Hypocreales; family Clavicipitaceae; genus Conoideocrella; species Conoideocrella luteorostrata. The sequence goes on from JASWJB010000042.1 coordinate 154,218, forward strand.
GAGACTTTCACATCTACCAGCTATACCCGTCAAACAAGCTTTCGGACATTAGCGAAAGATTTCACTGTTTCCTGGATGGCAAGCTCACCATCGAGAAACTAGCCTTGGTTGGGAAAAGCTGCTCAAGGGCCGGAGAAAACGAAGTCCTCATGAGCCTTTACCGATGGTCTGACGAAATGTTGGCAGAGTCTATCGCAGACTGCTATTTTGGAGAGTCGCTTCGCAAAATTGAACCCGACTTTGTAAGAATATACCTCGAGTTTTCGGAGCACTCGTGGCGTGCATTATTCCTTATGCCCGAAGTTCTAGGCAAGAAGATGTTCAGACCTTTGAGGTCGCTCGTGGACATCTTGGAGAAATGGTTCGAATTACCAATGGAAGAGCGTCGAGATACAGTCTGGTACACCACAGCTATTGAGGCTGAGATGAGACATGTCGGGATCAGCAATCGAGACATGGCCATCATGCTTCTTACCATATATTGGGGGTGAGTGAGTCAAAGAAAACAAGCACGGCCTCAGCCCGGCAGACCGCTGACTATGCAACAGCGCCAATACGAATACTTCCCGAGGCGTATTTTGGACACTCTCACATGTCTTGTTCGATCCTGAACTGAAAGCTAACATTCGGGCTGAGACCGAGCCGGCATTCAAACATGAGAAGCTGGATGTACAACATATTTACGATCGCTCACCAATACTCCGTGCGACATGGAACGAAGTATTACGCACAGCATCATACTCATCCTCTGTACGTCTTGTAGTGGAGGATACCGTCATCGGCGGGAAGACACTCAAGAAGGGAAATCGAATTATGATGCCATACCGCCAGATGCATTTCGATGAAAGCATCTTCGGAGCAGACGTGCATCAGTTTAATATAAACCGGTTCCTCAAGAACCCTGGCTTGAGCAGGAATGTGATGGCATTCGGCGGTGGAGCGACGCAGTGTCCGGGCCGACACTTCTCAGCACAAGCCGCAATGGTCCTGGTGGCTGAATTGCTCTATCGATTTGAGATTCGTCTCAATGATGAAAGCCAAAGCTTCCCACAGGTTGATGAGACAAGGCCAGTACTCGGCATGATTGACATCAAGAAAGAGACAGACCTACGCGTCAGATTAAGTCCCAGACAGTTTTGATCTGGTTGATGAGGGGGCAAGACCAAGTGTTGCATATTTCTGGCGACCGAGGTTGCAGTGGCGATGCGGTTCATGCGGTTCATGTGGATCAAGAAGGAGGTAGGCTGGTTCGAGTACATTGGATATCCAGACCTGTCTGTAAAGGCTTTGCCATTGTCTTAGCTAGGGCTGTTATTGGAGGGGTGCTTGGGATTCTTCCATATCAGCATTAGGCAAGCTGTTGGTTATTGGTAAGATATTACAATGCCAAAGATATATTATGATTCGACAAGAGACCTCAGATGTCGCTCAGGACAATGCACAGTTCTAGACATTGTAATAAGTCCAGAAATGATGTGTTACACTAGAACAGAGTCTCGAGATCTACCTATAAGATTAGTCGTTTCGTGTTATGAATAACCGCACATGACTCTACCAACGTGGACTTTGCTTTACGCTAGAATAAATACGATATTAAAGTCAAGCCTACTTAATAACATTTAGCATCGGCACGCTCAGGAACGGCGAATTGATTGCCCGAAGACGAGACCACCGGGCGAAGCCACGTGCATTTATGGCAGTGTCATTGACAATGGTGAAGAAAGTAAATTGAATATGGCGAGGTTCGGTTGGTGACAGTCCTGCTATCTGTCTATCATATTCCATGTAATATTCTGAAGCTTCTACTTTGTCGACCCGAAACACACACCCACAACTCAACTATACTGGTGTCTGACACAAAAACAGTAACGCTCCGTAAACTCGGTGAAAGCTTCTTGCAGAGACCTTCCGTAATTCGTAGAGACCTTACTTGTGGCAGAATCAAATAATGCGACAGGCTATTCGGCGAATAACGGGCTACTGCGCGCTTCAATAGAGCAGTTTAGTTATGATAGGTAGCGAAACAAAGCTCCCGCTAAGGACGCACTTCGTAACTCGGGGAAAAGCAATTAAATTTTATAATGATCTGCCCACAAGTGTGATGAACCTCCTGCTTATAGGTATCTCATCTGACCTGACCAATCCAGTCAAGCCCAAAACCTCACGTGAACTAATTCGGGCCACCCTAGAGGCTCCTTTCCTCCCACACAATACATACTTGAACGTTTTGAGTTAACACACAGCCCAAACTCACAAAGCTCATATGAGTTAAATCTGAATTATCGCCGCCAACTCATGGATCATCTTAAACTCATAACGGATTCGCTACACTTCATAATCTAATCCAGTCTACTCTGCGTCAGTTCGCAACAATGGCTTCTTCAGAGCCTTAAAATAAAAGCTATTTGAATCCTATATTGCCGGTGCTACTGCTGGGAGACACTCTGTGGCAATAATCCATTGTCCATGCTATTATTCCATCAACATGGCGTCTAATGCATTATTCTTACCAAGCACATTGTCGTACACCCGACTTCATAGCAAAAGAAACCTTCCGAAGGGTCCGCACCCGCATCTATAAGAGTGAGAGTGAAATATCGAGCGGTTCAAGTGGTAGAACAGCGCCGTTAGACTCTATTCCGTGTCTGTCCAAGGCGAAAGTTACAGTAGGATTACGGTACATAGTGATCCGATTTATGAATTCTAGATTCGGGTGAAACTTACACAGCAACAGATTGAGGAGAAGGAATGCACATTCATCTTCTAGGGGTGCTCTGTTTCCAGTTAGGATATGTCCAGTTCCTGGTGCGGATTAGTTGATTAGTCTGCTGCTGCTAACGATGCTGCTATTGACAATCGAAGGTCTTGTTGCCTCATGTTGATGTTGACGATGCCGCTGCTGGCGATTCTGCTGCTAATAACACTGCTGCTGCTAATAATGCCGCTGATAACGCAGCTTCTAATAAGGATCTTGTTGTCTGACGATGCTGATGCTGACGAGGGTCTTATTGCCTTACGGTGAGCATCTTACACGGCAAAACTTCACTGCCTTGTTGCCATATTAGGGTTCCTTATCACCACATCCTCGCAATGCAATACGTCATGAATTTCATTGGCCAATAGCCAAATGAATTAATAAAATGATCCAATTAGAGAGGCAGTAAAATGGTCTCCACTTTGCAGCAGCCCATCAAAGATGCAAAGCGGGAAGCTACACTTCTCCCCGCTTACCCCCTCGCAAATGTCAGGCCAAGCGGTGCTTTCTCTGATGAGACACAGCTCTTATTAGTCTACTCGACTTGTGCTTGTCGAGAGCCCTGCGATAGGAGACACGCGAAACGACGCACACCATGGATAGCCATATGCCTGCCGAACGGCCAGATATCAGCGTAGTGGGAGGTTGCCTCTCCGGTTGCTATGCTGCATAGCGGCTGCGGAAAAAGGCGCATCCGTCACTGTCCTTGATCTTGCGTTCGCAGGAGGCGCATCGGCCATTTCAGGAGGCGTTGTGTACGCGGGCGGCGGTACGAAATATTAAATTGAGGCCTGGTTTAAGGACACTCCCGATAACATGTTTCGCTGCCTGCAGCACGAGGTTGGTGACGCCGTCGATGAAGCCACACTTCGGACATTTTACGACCAGAGCGTCGCGAACCTGGAATGGCTGGAGTTCCATGGCGCAAAGTTCCCCAGTTCTATGGCTCTGTATAGGACTTACTACCCCGTGGATGACTACTATCTGCATTACTCAGGCAATGAAAATGCTCAGTGGCTGGCCACTCTGGCATGGCCGGCACCTCGTGGCCATCAACCGGTGGGCCGAGGGTTGTCCGGCATGGAAATGACAGGCGGAAGCCTTTGGCAAAGTATCTTTGACTCAGCACAGCGATTGGGCGTCAGGTTCGTACCAGCCAGCCGGGTTCACGAGCTTCTCATCGACGACAAGGGCGGGAATAAAAGGCGCCGGATTTCGCACTCTTGGCCCCAGGGGCAGGGGCTGGATGGGCCGCAGCGTCTTACAGGTGGCTAACGCAGAAGGCCAAGAAATACCAAACGACACTGCGATCGTTGTCCGGAGCCTTAGGTTTTCTGGCTGACATATTGTGGGAGAAGACCGCGCAAGTGAAGACTTTGGAGGCGCGCCCTGTTGTCTTGGCCGCCCGCGGGTTTGTCAGTAAGTGCATCGCGCGCTTGGTGGATGGGGCGCAGACCTTCTGCAAACGCAGCACTGACACTCATATTTGTCTCAGAGGACAGGGAGATGGTGCGCAAATCCATTCCATGGGCCGTGAGAACGGCGCCGATGGGAACAGCAGGCGATGACGGAACAGGTGTCAGGCTTGGACAGTCGGTCAGGGGCAGCATCTCGCACATGGAGCGAATGGCTGCCTGGAGGTTCATCTTACCCCCAGAAGCGTTGGGCGAAGGCATCGTTGTGTCTCCCCTTGGGGAACGAATCACGGCTGAGGATCCTGGAGCAGACACAGGGACTATGGAGGGTTTTAGTGAATTACATCAAAATTTGGCATCACTAAAGATCAGAGTCAATCGAAGGTCTTGCTCGCAAGATTTCAGTGGACCAAAGCAATTCGAAGCGAACCATCGATGCACACAACAGCGCCATCATCGACGGAAGGCCGGATTCTGTGGGAAAGGTGGAATACCGATCCGTCATCGCTACGCCTCCATTCTACGGAATCGACATATCCATACAGTCGAGCGGCATGATGGCGGTGCCGGCTCTTACGCTGGGCGGCCTGGAAGTCGATGGCGCGACTAGCATGGTCTTGAACGAGGCAGGCAACGCCATCTCAGGGCTCTACGCTACCGGGCGAAATGCGGTCGGGATTTGCTCGCGCAATTACGTTTCTGGACTCTCTCTGGCTGACTGCGTGTTTTCAGGCAGGAGGACAGGTGAGCATGCCGCTCAAAGTTGAAGGCGTCGAGCCATTCCATCCACAAACACGTCTTCTATTCACTCAATGGGGCATCCGGAGAGCCATGAGGTTATGCAAAGTTCCATAAAGCATGTATCGGACTTCATATCCGCTACACCAAAGTGCAAAAAGTGTGAGCTCACTAAATGTTCATTCAGTAAGATGTGATCAAGTCTTACATCCGACAGCATGAGCCAACTGTTGCTGCCGAAAGCCAGAACCAGCGCTTTTGATACCTTAGTGTTCATCTATTAATTTACACACTTGTACCAGCTTCAAAGTTGACATGTTTGATTCCATCTAGGTTTCACAGTGCACAATATCAGTTACCATTTGGTATAGCACACTGGCAGCCATCACGCGGACTGGCTGTGCAACTCATGCAACTCACTCGGCTCAGCTCCAACCTTATAATTCCTCACCCCCCAACTTTCCAGCGTCCGACCGTGACCAAACATCCTCACGATATCGCTTTTTACTTTTGTTTCCTTCTGTCTTTATATATTAGGCACTATTCAACTCCTGTGTGTCACTTGAGATTATAGGCTAAAGGGTCCATCTATACTTGTGTCTTTTACGTCCGAAAATAGTGACTCACCGTCAATTCCTTTCGGAGGATTGCAAGCTAATTTAGCAGCTACTTGCTGATATTGTCAACCAACCGATCAATGTACGAACCGAACGTAACAGAAGATGCCTAAAGCTTTTCTTGTCGCATGGGGGGCGTGAGACTAGTCGAGGTGGACAGGTCCTCCTCCGCCTTTCATTGGTCGGCGCATCTGGCTGACTGTCTGCTTATAACCGCGTCATCGTCCGCAACAAACGGCTCTTTGGGACTCAATCCATCATCAACACAGACACGCCAATCTGCCAGTATCGAGAACTCCTCCTGCAAAACCACCTACCCTACCGCGTAACCCAAGGAAACCCATCCGCGGCCGCACCGAGTTGCTCTGTACTCTGTACTCCGTAAGCCAAGCTCAATTAAACAAGAGGCGTCGCGCCGTTGTGAGGCGCCCACCCCCCCACACCATCCATACCTTATCTGCCCAAGCTGCCGCCGTCGTGTCTCATCCGGAAACCCAAATCGGCCACCATAGACCACCCTGCCGAACATTAAACTTCAATGGCACTTTCCTCATACATTCCAGGCTTCTTATGGGGCGGCTCGGGAGGCAAAAAGCCCAGCATCATGGCACCAGAAAAGATGAAGCAATGGACCACAGGCCTCGACGGTGTCGACAAGCTACAGCTGAGTGAGGTGGATGTGCCGGCCCCGGTGGATGGAGAGGTCCTGGTCCAGATCCATGCAGTGGGCTTGAATTCTCGAGATAATGAAGGTGAGTCGCGGTGCGACACAATAGTGTTTGGAAAACTTTACCCCTCCGTCGAACTTGATAGTCTAACAGGAACAAGTTTGCAGCGGACAGGTCGACCACAGCAGCGCAAGCATCCAACAAAAACAACGCATCGTCCCCTGCTCAGACATGTGCGGCACCGTCATAGACAGCAAATCGAAGCTCCTCAAACCCGGAACCCGCGTCATGTCCATCTTCCTGCAGACCCATCTGGAGGGCCCAATCAAAGAAGAAGACCTGGCCAGCGGTCTCGGTCTGCCGCTTCCCGGTGTCTTGACCCAATACCGCGTCTTCCCAGCATGCTCGCTGGTCCAAGTTCCCGAGTATCTCACTGACGAGGAAGCAAGCTGTCTTCCCATCTCTGCCGTCACAGCTTGGTCGAGCCTCAACTGGATGAGGCCCATCGGTCAGCATATCGGCACCCAAGCCGGGAATGCATTCAAGTTTGTCCTTCTTCAGGGGACAGGTGGGGTCGCCGTCGCCGGTCTACAAACCGCCCATGCAGCGGGCTACAAAACCATAATCACATCCTCGTCAGATGATAAATTGAAACGGGCAGCGGACGAACTCAAAGCCGATCACGGCATCAACTACAAAACATACTGGGAGTGGCAAGAGCCCGTCATGAAGGCTACCGACGGTCGCGGTGTGGACATTATTTTCGAAACGGGCGGTACGCGTACTCTCCGCAAGAGCTTCGACAGTGTCGCATTCGGCGGCGTGATCAACTGCATCGGCTCTCTGTCCGGGAAGTCGGACGACCCGGGCGAGGGCAACGGCGGCGACAAGACACCACAACTACACAGGCTAAACGTCAATGTGCTGGCCCTGCGGCGAAGTGTCACGCTACGCGGCATCATCAACGGCGGGAAAGATCGTTTCGAAGAGATGCTTGGGTTCTACAGGGAAAAGCAGATTAGACCAGTGGTGAGCAAGGTGTTTGGGTTTGACCAGGCAAAGGATGCACTTGGGTATTTAGCCGATGGTAAGAATTTGGGCAAGGTAGTTATCAAAGTTAAGGAGTAAATGAAATGAAAATGGAATCATGATTACGATGAATTGTCTCACAAGTAGAATCATCAGAACGAATAGTCGCAAAAAAAGAAAAGTTGGTAGGGTGTGGTTGGATTGCTAATCTCCGCACCTTTACGTTTCTACGAATCCCAGACAAGTTCACCCGCAAATTCAGTAGCATCATCAGCATCAGGCATTGGGTTCTCGCATTGCTCAAAAGTCAATTCATACAACGCTGCATCACATGACTCTCCATCGCCAGGGTTTCCTAACCCGTCATCCATCGTTCATCTGGCCAGCCAAGCATGCCTTCGAAAGCAATTGGTAGGACACCACAGCTTCTCCTTTGCCCGTACCAATCTGCTCTGGCATCGTATTCCTTTCCAATAGCCCTCAGTGCGTATTCCTTTTTCGCGTCCATCTATATCCCATCCGCAAAAAAAAAAAAAAAAAAATAGAAAAAGAAATCCAGGTCCTGCCAATAGCCCAACTCAAAGTCCTCTCTACATGCGCACACCATCCACATGACAACTTGGTCCAGAGACCCAGAAGATTTGCAGCAATGCAGCCTCCAACGCCACTCTGCGCTCAGTCAGCATGTATTCGGAGTCTTATCCATCAGACATTTCCCGGTCGCCCCGCGGCAACATGCAGGGCGGTCATTTGACCCCTACATTAATTAAGGACGTCTGATCGACCTGACTGAGTTCATGGAAAGCACAGGCATAAAACAAATGACCAACAAAGAGATCACAGCAAGTTCAGCATATATGTTGCTGACGCACAAACAAACTTTTTTTTCTGTCATTTTCTCCTCGTCATGCGGTCTCATTCTCTCATGGTTCTCGGCACAATAAGAACCACTCCCTTTCATCGCATCAACGCATCGCTTGCAGTCGCTATTACGCGCGAATCGCCTCCTGCCCACAACATAGCGAGAATCGGATAGAGTCTCAATCGTGCTTGCTGTGGTCATGATCGGGACGCCAGACAGGGTATTATGGTGGGTATAGTGCGCTCGTGCTCATCGCCGATGCAACTTCCCCCACTGCTGGCGCGTCGAGCAGCGATCGCGAGGAGAAGTTGATGCGGCTGTCTAGACGTAAGACTCGTTAAAACATCGTAATCGTCAAGAATGGTTTTAATTTTATTCGTAGATCTTGTCGGCAAAAAGTACACTGAACAAGCTTCAAGTTGCCAGTTGGAAGCAAGTCCGTCATAGTTCATAATGGTCGCCCATGCGCTGAATTATGCTGTATCCAGATCCGTAGTCCCATCCTCTCATCGGGGCGTTGACATCATCATCAATGCCGACAAGTGCAACGAGAGTTGACTTTCGCATTGCACTTGTCGACAGTCTTCATCAAAACATTGAGTTGACAATACATATGCTAAGGATTCTCCAAAACTTATAAAAGACGAATTCGCGGTGTATGTCCGAAAATAAAATAAAAAGTCAGTATTACAAATAGCGGTAACCGAGAAGCCGGATGTCGGCATTGGACTTGTCCACATCTTATCATAATTGGAGAGTTCGTGGATAAGTCGTCGATGTCTAGTGGCCGTTTTTTTAGTGATATCTGGAGGTGCCAGCCGGATTGGCTACTCGAGCTCCGTTATCTGAAGAATCTGTCGGAAAAGAGTAAGTATTATATAGCAAGACACCATTTTCATTGGCCTCCGAACATACCACTGCCACGCTGCATGTGGCCATTAGATCGGCCTCGCCCGCCGAATCCGGTAGAAGACTCCCACTCTGGTCCTCGGGGTTGTCTCTCAGGGATGCCATGTTTATTATTGATGGGCCCAGGTCGCTGACTGCCAATCGCCCCAGGCGCATTCCTAGTCTGCGACTGTAAAGGATTCGAGTCGTAAGGGCTGAGGCTAAGTCCGCTCAAGCCGGTAATAAGACCGTCAGCTTTGGTTCCTGGAGTGCCAGGGTTACCGGAGTGACCAGGCTGACCGACGCTGCCGATATAGTCACCGAATCGAGCAGTAGAGCCCGGTGCCATGTTGTTTATGCCAGAGCCAGGTCCAAGATAGCTGGATGACGCTTGGGAGGGACTGGGCGTGAAAGACCTCAGGTCGGCAAAGCTCTTTGCTGCTCGCAGATTGTTAGGCACGCCACTCCCATCGGGACTGCCGGGAAGTTCGAGCGTTGGACCTTGGCGGCCCATGACATGAGAGTAGTTGCTGCCGGCTACCCGAGATTCGCGGTCTGTAGCAAAGTCAAAAGTTGCCGCTCGGCTCAACCCACGCTTGTGTACATCCAGGCTGCTGGCAGGTACATTCTGAACATTGGCAGTGGGTGAAGGCTGCTGTCGCTTCAGCACTGTCAGCTGACGAGAATCGGCCTCTCCAATAGACTGGTGTTCAAGTCCCATGTGATGAGCTAGAATATGAATCGATCGGCGATGCTCAGGGCTGATTCCGGGAGGAAAAACTAGGATTTCGCGACTATCATCGCGCTTGAACATAACTAGCTCAGTGTAAAATTCAAGGGCCTGAGGGTCGTTCAAGTCAACATCTCCTGCTAAGGGGGTCAGTTAAATCAAAAACAGCGACAACAAATGTTGATCTCCGAGGAATCCTACCTAAGTGAGTGGACGGGACTCGCTGCTGGGACTGCGACATGCCGCCAAGGGATTGGATAGAGCTCTGTTGGTGGAGCATGGGAGCACGGTGTTGCTCCTCAAGCTGGCCACGTCTCTCTCTCTTTTCGCGTTCGATTCGCTCTCGTTCGGCTTCGGGCAACATCTTCTTATATTCCACCCGCAGCTTTCGACCATGTACATCCATACCATTCATGGCTTCAATCACCACTCTCGTATCTTCGGCCGATTGAAAGTTGGCAAAGGCAAGACCGCGGAAAACACCATTGTCGAAGTGGTAATTGAAGGCGTAAGGCTGAGGAAGATTGAGGTCTAGCATTATAGACGCCAGGGTCTCCTTGCGAACAGCAAACGGGATGTTTTTGATAACTATTGCCGTAGGTATAAGCTGCTCACCATCCGAGGCAGTTGATCGGAGATCCGGCGAGGTATGGGACTGGCCATGGTCAACGCGAAGGCCACCGTTAGACATCTGCCCGCTTAGTCCAGGGAAAGGCGGGAGACCGCCATGGCCCATGCCCATTCCACTCTGGTCGGTCCAATTCTAATTACATCACAGTTAGCTCTCCGCCAATCGATGAGAACCGGCCACAAGGAAAAGCAAATCCGTATCACGTACTTGAGGCAAGGCAGCACGCCGATTTACACTTCGTTGACGTCCCGGTCCATTGACGGCACCGTTGACAGTGGCGACGCCGGCTGAGTTGTAGTTCCAAGACTGTCCATTATCCAACATGTAGCCACTCTGTAGGCCGCCTGGGCCACCAATACCATTATCCATAGCTCTGGGGTTGTATCCACCACTTATTCGATCCGAAGGATAGAGAGCAGACGAGCCCAGGTGGACATCAAACGGCCTCTGAGACTGGCGAGGCAGAGTCAGGCCAGATGCAAAACCACCTCCATAGTTTTGTCTTGACGATGTCGGCGACCGGCTCGCAGGGGTCGTGTAGTCGAGGTACCCCATATCATGGGGTTGTTGGCTCATTGTCGGAATAACGAGCGCCCTGGGCGGTGGGCGACAAACTGTTTCTGCACAGCAAACTGGTCCGATCAGGTTCTGAATGTTTTGATATGTGACCAGAACCAGACAGGTCGAGCCGACGGAGAATAAAGATCGTTGAGTCGAGCACAGGCTTTCTCCTACAAAGTGTCCTTCACGAAGATTACCAAGAAAAAAGTTCGGCAGACGTTGCGCGGAAACAATGGCACCATCAACCCAATCGTTCGCAGCTGGTTGTTAGGCAAGCAAGGAAAAAAAATTAAGAAAGTCGGTCGTAACGGCGTAGAAATGCGTAAGCGAGCAGCTCCTCAGAATAAGAAGAAAAATGTCTCAATCCTTCGATCCAAACGAGCACAAAACGCGGTCGGCGGCAGAGTCAGGGTCATCAGCTGCTGTGGTGGTGGTTGAGGCACAAAATCCACGCTTCCGATGTAGCGGTGGAGTATAGGGCCTATTCGGAGGCTGTGGGCGGCTACCTAGCAAACACCTTTGGCCAGAAAAGGGCCGCTTGCTTTCAGCCGGTCGCGACGACAAGATTGAAGCAGACTGGGATGGCGAAAACCCCCGTGGCAAAGCTGACAGCAGGTTTGGAGGACAAGGAACCAAGACTGGAGGTCAACCAGAGTCGAGGTGTTGAGGTGGCGTCTGGTAGCAATGTGGTGTGCCCTCGGTGTCCCGGAGAGGCTGCCAATAACCGTCGACGTTTGGCGCAGGGGAGACAGTGGCAGTGGGTGGCACGGCAGCCGGTCACGACTCGCGCTCCTACGTCGTCTCGTCGTCTCGTCGTCTCGATTCGTCGACTGCAGCGGCACGCGAAACAGGTAACGGCACGGTGGAAAAGAAATGATTGTGCGTAGGAGGGGATAGTGAAAAGAAAAGGGGAGAAGGGGGACCAGCTGCGATGTTCCAGGAGAGGGTTTGAGGAGAGCAACAAAAAAAAATTGAGACTGTCGTGTACTAGTAGGTCGATGAGGAAGAACCGACCGGGATGGGGGGGCTGTCCAGCCAGCCGGCCAGCCAGCCCTGCCTGCCATGGGTTCAATATCGCCTAGGTCTGGTCCGGTTAACTGGTGCCACCAGACGATAATAGACCTTGACTTTGACACTGCACTGGGCGGACAGTCAACAGCGTGCAATAGTGGGCACTGGACACTGACCAAGCAGGTACGGAGTGAATACGGAGTCCCTAGTAGATATTACTTTAGTCGCTCCGTACTCACTTTAGTTAGGCACGAACAAGGGCCCACTCCAGGATTTCCTTTCCCTCTGGCTGTCCAGGGCCGCGGATCAAGCTCAAATTCATCAACCTCGCGTTGGAACTGTGGATGAACATCAATCTCAGCCTGCCAACTGACTGGTGGACTAACCAGAGAACAGATTGCCTAGCCAACAAACCAGATTGCCAGACCTCTCCCTGCCGCCTCCTCCCGTCCTCCCTAGCTGTCCCCTGTCTCTCCCAGCGAGACTTCTCTGTAGATGACTGGCGCAGAGCCAGTACAGTGCGCAGATGCCCACCAAGTTTTCTACCTGTGGGACGATTGTGGTAGCAGAGCTTGCGGCCAATGAGGGCTGCCATGTACCTTGCCACCGAAGCAGTCGTGCAGAGATACATGCAGCTGACCTGTGAGCGAGGGGGCTAGTGGGAGCCTTTATGGGGTCATTGGCGGGTCATATTAGGAGCTTATGAAGTTTAGAGGGGTTCAGTTGGCCTTGCACAGCTGACCTGGGTGGCTTCGGCAGGGGCACGCTGGGGTAAACAAAGACTCCGGCACGGTGCGAATAGTTACTCTCTTTGTCCGGCCGTGGATGAGCCGTCAGACCGAATCCGCCCGCCAACCTGCTTCCATCATGAATCACTTGACAGGACAGAACAGAAGAAGGCCGCAATCGAGCCCGACCTCCTAGTGCCAGATCTGCGAGCATGCTCCAGTCATCAGAGATGCATAAACTCGAGGTCCGTGACACACCTGCATCCCACGCCGCCGCGGTCTGCCGATGATGCACGTGGGGGGGACCATTTATGTACGGTATAGGCGCGGGTTGCAACTCCAGCTTGCAGTCGTCGACGGGAGACGAATTCTCCCAAGCCGCCTGAAGCCATAAACCACTATTCGCAGCACGAAGTACGGAGTACACACTCTTTCAACATTTCAGGCGGGCTCTGCCGCCGCCCAGTGCTTCGGCTCGGTGCGCGCTAGTCGTATTAGGGTATAGCCTGTCATTTCGATGAAGTCAACATTGCGCTTGATTTCAGGAGCCAAACACTTACCCAACACAAAGCCAGCGCTGAACCGGCAGTATTGGACTTTTGATCTCAGGTCTCTGGCCGTCAAATAAGCATATCTTTTATGGGCTGATTTGTACGTTCAGAGGCCACCCGACTCTGCACCTGGTGGCGTCAGGATCATATCTCCTGGAAGAACTTCCATGCCGCAACAAAACCTCGGAATGCATGCGCTTGGCGGTAATACATTGTCTCGGTGAATAGTACGCCACTGCAGCCACTAATTCTCTCACAAGCTCGCTGTTCCTGACCGCAGCCTGTGTGCGCATAGGGATTGGATTAGTCTCAAAGACCCCAGGACGGATTATGTTTGTTCGCAAGCCAGTTCAATCCGCTCGATACGGAGAACAGTACTCCGTACTCCGTATTCTTATTTCGTACGGAGCAGACGGTAGGTAGTATCTCTCACAGAATCTCAGGACTCCTCTCATCTCTTTCTTCCAGATTCTTTCTAGCGTTGCGCAACTGCAGTTGTGCATGAAACCGTCATCCCTTGTACCCAAGGGTTCGAAAGCTCCGCGCCGACGTATGGCATAGCTACCATTTGGCATCATCAAACTCGTCCCCCTCACATATTCCAGAAACAGTCTCAGTCGAGAGCTCGGGGCCGAGCATGTACTCCGTAAGAGAGTCGAGACTTACGAAAATGGCCGCCGCAGCATCGCATCTCCAGGCAATTCACCTACCGCGAATACTTAATGGTGCCGCAGAGAGTGAGTATACGGAGTACATGGGAAAAGTTTATCGCCTAGTGCTTGTGCCCAATGGTATGCGCTCTGGTTGCATTTGTACTCCACTTTGAGGTGCCGGATCCTCTGGAAGGGGGGTCATGTCTGCTTTTCTACAATAACAATTAGGCGAAGAGATCATCTCATTACCGCCCCGACGGGCGCGGCCATGGTGGCGGGAGCATGGTCAATCAGGTCAACTATACCTATGGAGGCATGGTGTCGTCTACAAGCAGCTTGTCAAGATGAGCCCTCGACTGGAGGGAGTTATTGTACGGAAGTAGTTACTCAAAATGTCGGGTGTGGCTAAAGCGGGCTGACCAGCTAGTAGTTATGAGCCATCCAATCTCGTCCTGATAACCAGACATTCGAGCTGCTTTCTTCTTCTTCCCCTGATCCAGTCAAGGCAATGTCTCTCGTCTTTAGAAACTTGTTCTGAGTTTTGCCACTCAGTGTTTCTAATGTACGGAGTACTCCGTACGATTGTTAGCTATGTCCCCGCATGTGGACTCGAGCGCGGACTTGCTGGCCTGGTGACGGTTGATACTCGCCGCCTTGCACCAAAATTGATCTGGCCGGCCCTTACGGAGTGCAGTAACTAATTAGCTTCTGGTGGTTTGCGTGGCCTCCTGTTCATCACTCAGCTCCATTTAAACCTTATCCATTCATGCCCAACCCGCCCATCCTTCTTCCCGTCCTCATTTCCAAATACCCTGCTAGCATGACCAGTGTGCCGCAAGCCGGGCTCGTAGTCTTCACTAGCTAGCCTCTGCCTCTTCAAGCTGAGAACAGGCAGGGCGTGACGTGCGTACGCATGCACTCCGTACACTAATGCCCAGAACTCCGGATTTCAAAGAATACGCAGAGAATATTGTACGGAGAACGGAGTATTGTACAGCACAATGCGGCCGGCACACAGCGGGATGAAATACGGCACTGACGAATCGGAAACCATGCTCGGTACCGGCGTGGTGACCCGGACAGGGATTCTTGGAAGTCCGGGCTGGCGCCAAAGTTCCGCGGCCCACTGTCACGAGGACCCCTTTTTCAAGAAATCAGACAGACTCATGTCAGATGAGATCACCACTGCACGGAGGTGCTGCTACGCAGTTATCTGGTTCGAGTTGTCAGGAGTCTGTCTCAAGAAGGAAGGGGGCCCCATGTTGTTCCCCCGCGCACCTGGTGGTCAGCCATTTGCTCAAGAGCGGGAACCTGTCCCTTTCGATGTGTCGGGCAGCTGCAACATTGTACGAGATTGTGGCAGTCAGTATCTACGCGATGACGCACAGCTGTGCCAGGGCATCCAGGACCTCATGTCTCCAAGTCTCCAAGTCTCCAATCCGAGATCTTCAAGTCTCCACGATATGTACTCCGTAGATGTATGTGCAATGTGCAACCTGTTCCCCAACCTGCATGCTCGATGATCGCACTGTGTGTGGCAGCAACTCGGCATGGCTCGCAGACTCTCTGCAGACTCTCGATCCTCCGTTCTCACACCCCCTCATTCACGCATAATAATAGCTCAGCGCCGGTCCGGTCTGGTTTGGTCTGAGGTGTGATGAGGTCCGATGAGGTCTGATGAGGTCCTTCCCCCGCCCCCCACCATCCATCCGGCTTCCCTGCTTGCCTGCCTCCCTCCCGCCAGATCATCTGGTATTTACATACTCCGTACTTCGTCAGCAGACCTCCTTTTTAATGTGAAAGGGTGCCCACTACTAACTACGGAGCACTACGTACGCATCTTCAGACGGCAGGGCATGTGCGGCTGATGTACGAAGTACTGTACGGATGGATATATTGCCTTGCTTTTTGCGGAGTACTCACCACATTAATTTCATGCAGGCTTTTAGGGTAACTTAGATCGTGAATTTGTGCCATGCGAACACAATCACAGACCCGCTTGCCCTCACTCATTACAACTCGCTTGTCGTTGTCTTGAAATTGGCGTGAATATCGAGGGGCACAACTGAATGTGGGCAGCTTACCCAGAAACATTACGCCTTTGCGACGAACCTTGCTTCTCCTGTGGCTGTCCGATTTGGGGCCTTGCCTTCCTTCTCTGCAGTCTCCTGTGCGACGAAAGCATCGCACGCCGTATCTTGTGCCACAGCAACGTCTAAAATAAGTCAATGCGGTTGATACGCCTATCCAAAGCAGAACCCTCAGCACTTTTGTCGCACGTTTTTGCACCCAAGCATGTGTTCCTGTGCATGTAGCAAGCTCATGAGGTACCTACGACGTTGCGCAGCAAAAGTTTCCATGGGCTATATCGAGCTCTCCCACGCGCCCAGCCGACTCGCCGTGCATGTGAGGAGTAACCTACTCCGTACTAACTATGCAGCAGCCGCATGATGCATGCTTATATGCTGTGCAGGGCTGTATATTGGACGGGCCCCCTGCGATCGGAGCACGACCATCGGCCATGCGACCTTCGGGTCGGGTTCCATTCGAACGAGATGCGCCGCCTTGTCCTACCGTGCCGTGCCGTATTCGAGATTTGACGTGGAATACAGCTCGGCAATGTCGTAATCAGATTGGGTGTGGAATATAGTGCATGGGTCTTGCTGTACTCCGTATGCTATATTTTGCTGCGTTGGACGCTCTGACTCTCTTTTGTTTCCTTTTTGCACCTGCGCGGAGGGTCACGGAATGCGACGCTTGGTTGACACGAGACAACATAGCATGGTTATATACCCAATAGCGCATATGCATTGCATGATTCTCTCAATTCAGAGCCAGCGTGATTTGTCATTTGTGGCAACTTGCCCAGCGTGCTTTGTCCGCGAAGAAGTGCCCCCTTTGTCGATGCACGACGGCGCAGCTGTAAATGGCGCGCAGGGCTTTTGACACTCCGTGTGTTAGAGCTCTGTCTAATTTGCAGGCCCTCTCAAATGCTACTTGAACTACGGAGCACATGCCATTAATGGTGAATGTAAACTGCTGAATCGTAATGAAGTTTGGTATGTAGAGATGCTGTTAACAGTAAAACGACCGTTGTTTTGCTGGTTGTTTGCGGCAGCCGACAAGAGCATCACGACAGAAGGATTCAACATTCACCAAAGCAGCAACACCCCCCGGAGCAACCCGGCCTTCCGATAATGAAACGGAGAGAAATCGAGTACTTATATTTTCAACGCTATCTTCCACCTTGGCTCTCTCTGCGCCCTTCAAAACCTCCGAATCGTCAATCAGTACATTAAGTACAGGGTAGTAGCTAATAAGATTTACCCATCAATTCCTGGCATTGGAGGCGGGTCGATAAAGATTACTGCCGTCAAGGGATCATCATCGTCACCCAAGCTCGCGTACAAATCGAACTTAAGGAAAGTCTGGTTGCTGAATCTGTTCAAATGCCAACGACCATCGCCAAGGGAAATCTTAATGGTATCGTCAGGACCAACGTCACCTTGCAGTTTAAGATGGCAAGTTGCCTTCGTGCCGGGTTGACGGTCCCAAGCGGTAGCCCGGAGTTCTGTAATGGGATGTGTAGGGGTATAGACCGTTCCATCTGGCCATGAGGGAGACTGGAGCCCGGGGTCTGGAAATAATTCTTCTGTTCTTGTCTCAAGCGCATGCGTCACGTCGTTACGGCGCCGACGATTTCTTCTTGACTGGGTTGGATCGTATGGTAGAACAGGCACTCTAATGGGCAGAGCGAAATGAGGGCCGCCCTGGCCGGTCCAAAATGAACTGGCGTCTATAAGTTTAAACTCGTTGTGGGGCTGTCTAAGCTCTTCGACAACTTGCGAGATGAGCGTCCATGCTGACGGGAGGCGATCGGATCCAATGAGGTATTCCTTCGTCATAACCTCGTGGGTCTTGAGACCGAGCTCATTGCAGAGCATGATACGTATGATCCTCCTAACACCCATGATGGCCGTCCTGGGTGTTCCACATCCGTCGGGAATCCAATCCCGCATGTATAGTCCACTCTCGAATGGCTCTTGACGCGATCGCCTGCAAACGTCAAAATCGGCCCTCTCAACACCATCGTCCAGCGTGTTCATCACATGCCCAACTTGGTTCCTTAGCATATCCATCAACCATATAATACAGAGATACCCCGAGTCTCGAATGTCTGGTTGATGAGTAACGCCTGGCACGAAATAGCGAAACGTGTGCGCCATGCCCAGCGCATTCCAAAACTCGATCCAGAAATGGACACACGATTTGATCCGCTCGCCCCTGAACTCCGCATCACCGCAGTCAAAAATGTATAGCTCGCCCCTTAAGCGATCAAATATCGTCATGCCCCATTGGTGATGGCCGTACATAACAGGCACGACAACAAACCTTCTTCCCCAGATTTCGAGTTTGCACAGCTCTGAGCCCCTGAGGTCCTCGCCGTTGACAAACTGCCCCAGCTTGGTCGGCATGCCGAAGCTCTCATTCCACGCCTCCTCGAATGATACTGACCTTTCACGCTGGGCGGGCTCGGTAGACACACCTCTGAATTGGTACGGCTCAAAGAACCCCATGGATTCGTGCATCCCGTATGAGACGATGCGCACCAAGGCTCCCATCTCAGCGGTATTGAGGTTGTTTTGACTGGACTGCATGGTCCGGTTGAGGAGAATACGTACAATGACGACATGGGCGAACCACGATGCCCCGCGGTACTTTTCAGTCTCCCTGTCAAAGGGTTGCATGGGCCGTAAGTGGCGATAAGGGCCTGTTATCGGGTCAAACATTCTCCTGCGAAGGGCCTCCCGCTCGTCGCTGCTGCGCCAGTCAATGTCTGTATTAAGACGGTGGGCGGGGGGCTTTCGGGACTCTTGGGACTCCTCTGCGGCATACGCGCTGGGCCATACTGTCCGGGGAAGAAATTGCGGGAGTTGGACATGATCCTTGACAGCTTCGTTGACATCGTGAAACTTCCCCGGGTACAGGGTGACAACGCCGAGAATGTTCATGCTGGTAATATATATGTAGATGCGGATTTTTGTCAGACTTGGGAAATTGCTATGGAGTAAGCGGTTTGACGCATTCAACAGGACGAACGAGTATGGCAGCACGGGACACTATATATCCGCACATGGTGTTTGTTAGCTGTCCTGGACGTTTGTTAACAGATTGAAGTGAGGAAAGCTTGACAGCTTGGTTGGGTCGTTGTGAATGACTTTGGAAACCTGAAGCGCAGACGGGCAGCATGTTGCATTCGTGATTGGGAACAATCAAGCTATCAGCAAAGGGACAAAGGCTGAGTGGCATCGTGACTATGCACGGCAAACGTCATTATCAAGACTGTGTTGAAGAAAGACCGCATGCAAGTACAGATAGAGCTTAAAGTTGCGATTGTTCTTTGGCGCTGTGAATCGTCCGGAAATGTGTCGACAGCCTTTTGCAACTACAACAGGAATACAGTGTTCCCCTTTGTCTATTGCCTTTGGCGAGGAGAAACTGGACCTCGACCCAAATCTCGCCTTTCTGTAGCAGTGACTGAAGAGTGACTCCAAATTTGCACAAAGGCGCGTTTGACGGGACGGTTGGTGCCGTGCGTAGACTAGTCGCCTTTAACCCGGAAGATCTCTTTCAATTTCAGCCTTTTATCAATAGGATAATGGTTACACGTGAGTAAAGTAGACGAACCGCGGCCGCAATTTCCACGATAGCGTGCGCATGGGTGGCAGAGCAGCTATCAGTTTCACAGCATCCATGCTGAATATGTTATGGTCATGTGCAATTTTGCCATTTGAAATGCCACGGAGGCTGAGCGAATAACCCATCAACGCTCAATTCCCTCCTTTAACCAGTTTCGAAAGGTTTATTTTCATCAGAGGCAGCCTTCTCCCAGGGATGACCTCGCTCGCCACCTCGCCAACCCTTACCGCCCCCATCTTCAAATAAAATCCCTCTGCGTATGGATCGGCTTCGATACAGAAATGTTCAAAGCCTTGTTTGGCCGCCTTGCCCAACGCATCTTGCCATAAAAGTCGCCCAATACCTTTTTCTATGCTACTTGGCGAAACCCACAGATGAGCCAGAACCCCGGCCGGCGGCGTTCCGGTGACTTGGTAAAAACCAACTACTTTACCATCTTGTTCGGAGACAACGTAAGAGCCGTGTGAAATCTGGTCTGGAGTGATTGTGAGTACTCCGCGACAATTGCTCATAAAAGTCTCGTCATAGCCCCAGTGGGCTTTTGCGCCGAGGGCGATGTCGCTCAGGATGGCTGCTTCGTTGGAATGAGCGGGGCGAAGGACAGTTTTCATCACAGCAGTAGAGCAGTTAATCGAAGCGCGTATGATATATATTTTGAGATGTTCTGTTGACAAGGTAGATTTCGTCAGCAGATGCGTAATGAGCCTTGAGAGCGCAATGCAGAGTGCAGACAGAGCTCGGTGTCGCCACGACACTCTGCCCAAGCTGCGATGCTCCGTTTCTGTGGCTGCCACGTCTCATTCTATGCCCCAGCCACAGCGGGACAGCCCAGCTGCGACAGGTGGCGTCTGGTGGGACCGCTGATGGCCCGGTGAGATCTGGGCTTGGGGCTATCGGCGACATCTGGCTGACTATGGCTTCCACCTCATCGCACGTTCCTCAAGATGCAGATGCAGCTTCATCCGGCATCTGCAGGCTATTAATGGTATCCTTGGTAAGGCCCCAGACCACCGAAGCTAAATGACAGGAAGCAGCGGTATTCCATCATGCAACGCCTCTCCTCGGGGTCGCGGGGCCAACTGATGAGGATGGGTGCCTCCAGAGTCTCCTTCTCGTTGATGTTGGCAACTGACGGCCGGCTTGATAGCCTGGCTTGACTCTACATCCAGAAGACTTCTGGTCGGGACATGTCGAAAAACCGGTGCCCTTTCACACAGAAAAACCAAAAGCAGCAGAAAGCGAAAACACACGGCAACGTCGTGCAGACACGTCTCTCGCCTCTTGCGACACCCGCCGTCGTGCTGCCTGCGATCCTCTCTGCGTGCCTCTACAAGAGCTGCACGACTGGTCCCTGTGCTCCGCCGGAGTTGTCCTTGATCATGTGACCAGCAGATGGCCGCAGATGGCCGGAATGGAGCTTGCTTCCGAATGCGGACGCGCAGCGTACTAAGAATGTCAACAACTTCTTCGAAAAGCGGGCCTACCATGGCATTGCCGCCTCGTCACTGGTGGACGGCGGAGCAGCCAGGCGACAAGGCGACCAGACGACCAGGCGACCAGTCCCAGGAGCGCCAGCAGTGTCGGTCGGAGTGGCTGCAGAGGCTGATCCAGAGCCAACAGTTGTGCCAGCTTTGGAGCTAGGCTGCATGTGCGCTGTGCCTACTGGCATTGTTTGCGCGGCCGCTGCTCAGAGCTGCTTACCTTTCAGGCATTGATCGCGCCACAGTGACGCCTGCGGTGCCGCAATGAACAACAACAACATTGCATCAGCACCCATCGCCTCTCCGCGCTCCTCTCGTCTGCCCAGCCTAAATTTCTGCCACCTCCGCTGCCTACCCCCCCCCAATTCTTCACATCCCACCATCCATCTACTCGTCCATCACCGTCGGAACGCGTCTCTTGCCATCGAATTTCGCTCTCCAGCTTTCGCACCCGTTTAATTTATCTCGCTTTCGCGTCTTTCCAACTCAACTCCAGCAAACATGCCCGGCGGTAAGGGAAAGTCTTCTGGTGGTAAGAGCTCCGGAGGCAAGACGAGCGCCGAGGGCCACAAGAAACAGCAGAGCCACTCCGCACGAGCTGGTCTCCAGGTAAGAAACAGTGACTCCCTCGCGCGTTCCGTGAATTTGCGATCCAACTATACTGGTACTGGCCGACGAACGTTTCTTGGATTGACAACCTCGCGCACGCGCATCTCGACCTGCCCCGATGGCTGCAGAGTAGCCTCCTGATTTCCTTCTACTCAGACCGCCGTTCAGCGAATGCATCGACGCGTCATTCGGTCGGCTATCTCGGCTGCGCAATCGACGAGTTCATGTCTACCGAGCAGCACTAATTGCCGTTCAAGACATGTCGTCGTGTCAGCCAGTCTCCGTTTCGGCGTTTGGTCGCGATCACGACGATAGGAAAAGAAAAGAGAACGGCTGGCGCACAAGAAAATATTCTTCGACCATCATAGCGTCAATCGCAAAATCAACGGCCGGCTGGATGATATTTTACTGACCAACTGTATTAGTTCCCTTGCGGTCGTGTCAAGCGTTTCCTCAAGCAGAACACCCAGAACAAGATGCGTGTCGGGGCCAAAGCTGCTGTCTACGTTACCGCTGTCCTGGAATACCTCACTGCTGAGGTGCTCGAATTAGCAGGCGTAAGTTCCCATTGCCCCCTATCCAGGACTTTCTGGCGTCATCGACTGTGCACCGCTGCCTATTGATGACCACCAGCTAACCTGTCTGAAGAACGCTGCCAAGGACCTCAAGGTCAAACGTATCACCCCTCGCCATCTGCAACTGGCCATTCGTGGTGACGAAGAGTTGGATACCCTGATTCGTGCCACCATTGCTTTTGGTGGTGTCCTGCCACACATCAACCGAGCCCTGCTACTCAAGGTCGAGCAGAAGAAGAAGAAGGCCCAGGCTATCGAGGCATAATGTGCTCTCTACGCCGTCCGATTTCAGGCTTTTGATTTGTTCTTGATACTTTTGGTTCTGGGTCGAGGAGTGTTTCTTTATGTTTACGGATCAGGGAAATTTGCGGATATGATGTTGGTTTGTATTTGAATATGGAGCGCTCACGCGTGCTCAAGAAGGGGAAACGAAATTAACAGTCCTTGTATTCCGCGACAACGCTGCTGTAGCCGGCTCAAGGTTCTCACGATGAACGTGCGTGAAGGAGAGTTGAGTCGTGGTGAATGATGCCACGTTAGATAGAAGCTCATTCGATCAAACCCGGCGTACCAGCAGGACGGCTTAATGTACAGGTAGTAATATAGGTTTCTGATCACCTGGATGAAATAAACGGGCTGTTGCATACGTGCAGCAGCTAGGACGCGTCGAGCAGAGTGTTCATTCAAACCAGTGATGCCTGGGTCTCAAAACTATGTGCATGGTAGTGTACTCCTTCAGTCCAGCTAATTCATATCGGATCCCTGATGCCTCTGTCTTCGCAGCAATGTTTCCGTATCAGTCAGATCCAGCCCATTTGTTGTCTCTACTCAATATCATGATCATATGCCGCCATATCTCGTGCATCCTCCCAAATCCTGTCTTCGTCAGATTGTTTATCCTCGGCAATCACACACTCCTTCAACGCCGCATACCGCTGATGTAAACACTGGCTTGGATAGTCACAATCGATAGAGCAGTCATGCTTTCGTTGACCGTCACATCGTTTTCTTTTCTCACGATCCAAAGATGTCGCGTCCGTCCCGAGGCCGAGTTTTGTATGCTCGTGTTCACTTATATCCGGTCGCCTGTCGTGTTTTGCGACATGCTCGCTCTCCCTCCTCCACTCCATCCAAGCCTTCCACCCAACGTAATCAAATTCTATTGCGCAGACATTCATATCATGAACCTGGGCTTGCGTGCCATGTCTCAGTCTCCATAGGCAGAAGTGGTGGCTGCAGCTGAGACAGCGTCTTGTGATGGCGATGTTGTAGCGGCGAGAGCAGCGGTGGCAGGTCCATGTCCAGGGCAGAGGAGGAGGTGGACGCGATGGTGATAGCGATGGCGATGGCCAGATTACTGAAGATGGAGGGGAGGAGTATTGGCTTGGGGACTGTGCTTGCGAGGGTGACAGCGAGGGCGGCGATGATGAAGGCCGTGCCATGCTGGCTGGCGGGTTGCGTTTGAGACTGACGCGTCGAGTGGATGGGGGACGATTAGAAAGATGGCATGAGGGGTTGGGAAAGTCAAGAACTGAGATGTATGCATGGTTCAATAGAGGTGCGTGGCTATTGTTTGCTCGGAGCGGCGAAGTGAGGTGTATGGTGAGAGGAAAGTGAATCTGGGCAAGCTCACTTTGCCGTGGTGCTGACCGACTGTATTGATGTGGATGACAGCTTTGATGATGGCCATGCTTTCTTTCACGGCCCGTAGTTGGTCGGTGCTTAAAGAGTAATCTCCAGCCGTTTGCGCCGACTTCACCGCTTAAACACTTGGTTGGGATGGCGGGTTTGTATGCTTGCTCCCAAGACGGGAAGATCTTATGACTTCTTTCAAGGAGACGCAACGAGTGTAACCGGCATCTCATATCACATCTGAAAGCCGCGAAACGACAACTTTGGCATTTTCTGCTGTTCCGACAAACAAGCCCTTGCTGATGCCCATTCTGGCAGCCACCTCAAGCCTCATGCTGCCCGATACTAATCATGACAGGCCGATGTCGTAGTCTGGCCGACACAGCTGGCACGCATGCGGGACGAGCGCGATGCACTCACATTATCTTCACCACCGCCGAGCAACAGTTGTGCTATTAAGGACCCCTGGGGAAGACTCCGAATATAAATTCTATCCAGAGTTTGGCAGGATTTGACATTGTTCAACTGCCCTCAGAGCAAACGGCCTTCTGCGGCATCTACCATTGTTCTCCGCTGCGACAATAGAGTATTTCGTATTGTCTATTGCAACACCTAAACATGTACCATACCAGGAGCATCATAGTGATCAGTTCAACTACTCACGCTCTTGACGATGTCGTGATACACCATGTTCTCCCTGTTCATCCATCTCGTCGTGTTGAACCTACCCGCGAGCGTACATGACTCACTAACTCCGGTTGTTTGTTCATCATATTGCTTTGCTTGTTCATCATGTCATCCGGTCCAGCCACTCCGTCGTACCAGACACTCATCCGCCCACCAGCCTAGGAAGTTGTAAAGGGCATCCTGCAGACCGATACGTTCTGGACACACATTTCACATGACGTCCTGCACTTTGGATGCGTTGACGCCAAGAGAGATCTCGTCTGGAACATCAACAGTAACACCACAGAGGCTCTCTCGCACGCCGAGCTGGTCTTTGACGCCAACTTTCGTACACCAAAGGAGGTCTTACTTGCGCTTGTTACCCAAATTGCTGGCGATTGGGCGCAAATGTCTTGCACGAACTGCATGGATGGCCAGGGGGACTGGGTTGGGTGTGTGGTGCCTCCCCCAGCTTATGGACATTTGACGATGTGGGCGTGCGCGAATTGCATCAGGAGGGGTATTGCTAGAAGTTGCTCCTTGAGGCTCCAGGCAGCGCAGTTTCAGGCTCCGCAGAGCATGAGTGAGTGGCCGGGGATCATGGAATCTTGAGACTTCGTCTTGGTCTTTGAGCTGACTTCCTGCTTTAGTGAATGCCAACATGCCTGCGTATCATGGACAGGTTGGCTGGGTTCCCGCGCTTCCACGAGAAACAGTGCCGGATGAGCTCGTCACTGGGGTTGATCTCATCGGCTTCGCTGACGCTGCCGCGATAATCAATCGCGCCATAACCGAACGCTCCGACGACGTGAGCGTCCCAATGGACACTGAGTCTGTCACCGACTCTCCAATCGCGCCTGCCGCTGGCGGCAAGCCCAGCGAGGAGCCCAGCGAGGAGCCTGCCAACAATGAAGAGAATGCTCACGAAGCGGACATCAACGTCGAGCAGGGCGAGGAGCAAGCTGACAAAGAGGCGGAGTTTGACCTCTGCATCCCCATCACCGAGGAGAACCTTGCGGATATGGAATGGGACAAACTCATTAATGAACCATTGATGACCATGGAGGAGCTGGACAAGGAGCTCGAGGGATGGTATGAGTAGCTGTGCACGCATGCAGAGCTGCAAGAAGGAAAACGAGTTATGATGAAAAGTGCAAGATGAGACTATTGGAAGGGATATGGCACGGTATTGATGTGCTTTGCTCGGGATGGGCATAGATAGCTATGAAGAAGTTCCTCAGAAGCGGACTCTGTTTTGGCCATGGGGCTTGGCTTTAGCTATGAACAGGTTCAAGATAGGACGCCATTAACAAGATGCCTCGGAATTGGAGAGCTAGTAACAAAAATTTGAGCCTGTTTGTGCAGATGAACTGCGAGGTGGAGTGAGGTCAAGGAGCAGCGATACATTCCTCTCTCCTCCGACAACGCCAAACCGGGCAAGAAGCTTTCTGCAGAGTTCCGTCACTCAATGTTGAAAGGCCTTCTAGAACGTACACTAGAGATGAGCGGAAGGAAACAACCAGGAAACAACCTCCAATGAGAATTCTTGTAGCCGTCGGAGCCCGCTGAGCAGAAGTCCGGTATGTTGAGACCGGACCCTGCACAGTCCACGGCCGCTGAGCGACTGGGAGCAGGGCCAACTCATTGGACGGACAATTGGAAGCCTCAAGCAATACGGATCATCTGCATCTAGAACAGACGGAGAGGGCGAAATATGAACTAGCGCCGCAGCATCATGTATCTGGCCGCATATCCCGCAGAATGTAACCGTGGAACTGTCGAGCCGGCCCTAGCAGGCCAGGCACCACCATGACCAGCCCCCAGCTCTTGAAACCGGTATCTGCGAAACCTGCCCGTTCTAACACGGACCTGTGCAGCCGTCACACGAGGTTTCTCTCAGCAGTTCGTTTGTGCGCGGCAACCACCAGCCCATCCATTTACGTTGAAGACTACTCTCCGTGCTGCCTCAGCACGTGGCCACGTAAGCTGCCTGGTGCTCACCTCTAATCCCCTAGATTGACGAGATGTAAGATAGAGTGAAAGCCTATGGGTTCGCTCCTGTAAGTGGTGTTGTTGGGCATGACCTTGATGGAGCTGAGCTGCTATTTCGTGCACGGCAATTCGACAGTTGGGACGAGCATGTACGTCTAGACATAGAGTTGCGGGCTGACGGAAAACATCGGCGCGTGGATGCATAAACAGGGATGAGTTGCAAACGCGGGGGGAATATGTGGAAGGATAACATTCAATTAGCTGCCAGTCATAATTAGTCCTGCGCGGCAATCTTTAGAACGGGCGCCCATGACAAGTGCACGCAGGTTATCGCGCGGTCGATCCAATCGCAGCGACGTCCAGGGTTGAGTAGCTGCCCAAACGGTACGGAGTCCAGGAAATCCAGGCTGTGCAAGCTGTATGACGGCGGAGCACAATATATTTTCTGTTTGTCCAGTTGGAAGACCGCGGGACTCATCAGGGTGCGTCAATTGCGGGTTATTGCGGCATTGAGTTGTACACTGTGTAGCTTGCGAGACATAGACAACGTGGCAGCCGACAAACGACCAAAGCCTGGCGGTATTTTCCTGGAGTGCCCTATCTATCGTCCGACGTTCCCGCTTGGTGACCAGTCGATGTCGATTGCTCCACAGAGTTCGTATCCATCGCGCGCTTTGATCCGTTACTGAGTCGGAAATGCACTGACCGACTTCCCGTCCAGGGTGGGGGACTGGACTCTGCTGTCTGTGCTGGGCGATTTGTGTGATGAGGCTTCCTTGTTTGCTTTCATCCGCCTTAGCTCTGCAGAGCCATCATCATTACCACATTGCTGTGGCAATCTGGGTCCAAACAGGACCTGTGTGCTTTTCGACATAATTCGAGGCAGACTGAAGGTCTCCAGCGGCCGCCGGGCAAAGAGTGGGGACTGGAGGCGCCTCTTGTGCCTCTTTGGGAAGGTGCGGACACGTGCCGTGCTACCATCCTCTTCAGGCTGAGCGTCTGCCATCTGACCCGAAGGACACTCACCAGACTATCTGCACGCATTGGGGGCTGCTGGACAGAATGGAGCTGCTATCAGATTCGTCCTCTCAGACCGTTGACCCGGGTCCATGCGTCCTTGCGGCCCAGTCGCGTCTGGGCTTCTTCCTCTTGGCTGTTCTGCGGGGAGACTGTGCTGCCCCGGTCGGCCGGTCAGCAGAACTAGACGATTCGGGATAGCAAAAGGCCCAAGGCTTAGCAGTTTGGAGCCAAGAACTTTGCGATAATGGTATGCCGTGAACAAAATGCCCCTGTCTCTTTCGTCCCGCAGCCGGGCCCTCGCGCGCTGGATTGAGAAGGTCCCCTTGGCGATCTCTGGTGCGGACCCTCCACAGCTGACTCCAAGTCGTGACCGAGATGCACTCGGCGCCAATGTCATACGCCGGGGGACGTTGAGTAGCATCTTCGAAAGTGATGGGTTAGGCGATTGGAGCTGCTTATCTTGCGTAGTTGCCCCGGAATATAATATACCTGTCCGCCTCTATGTCATGCCGTGTCGTGTCGTGTCGTGTTGTGCGTTTCTGTTTTCTCGTATCCTCTGCTGGTGACCGCCTCATTGTTCGCCTGCCTGGTTAGAATGCGTCTCTCTGTCTTTGCCGCGGCCGTTGCGGCGCTGGCCGGCTCCGTGAATGGCCTCCACGCAAAGCAAGAGCTGGGTTACATCCCTCTCATCCCCGAGGATGCCGAGTCACCGCGTGGCATCTCCAAGAGAGCCACGAACCCGAACATAAAGGCCGCTACTTTTCAGCAGCTGATTGACCACAAAAACCCTTCCCTGGGGACGTTCACCCAGCGGTATTGGTACAATGCGGAGTTCTACAAGGGCCCCGGGGCGCCCATCATTTTGAATGCGCCCGGCGAATATGCTTCAGACAACTTCGTCGGATATACCACGAACCTCACCCTCCCGGGTGTGTTCGCTCAGACTAACGGCGGCGCTGCTCTCATCCTTGAGCATCGATATTGGGGTAAATCATCTCCCTATCAAACCCTCACCACCGAGTCTCTGCAGTACCTCACGCTCGACCAATCCGTCCAGGACCTGATCTACTTCGCCAAGAACGTCGACCTGCCTTTTGACCCGCAGGGCACATCCAAGCCCGACAAAGCCCCCTGGGTCCTTTCGGGATGCTCCTACCCCGGCGCTCTCGCGGCTTGGACTCAAGACCTCGCCCCGGGAACGTACTGGGCTTATCATTGCTCCAGCGCTGTTGTGGAAACCATCGGCGACTACTGGCAGTACTTTGCGCCAATTGACCAGGCCATGCCCAAGAACTGCAGCACCGACATGAAGAAGATCAACTCGTACGTCCAGAAGGTGCTCACGACTGGAACTGACGACGCCAAGAAGTATCTCAAGAGCAAGTTTGGGTTTACGAATATTGCCGATGACGACTTTGTGAGCGCCATCATTGGCGCCTTGCCCAGCTGGCAGAGTCAGCAGTTCTACTCTGGCTACGGAACCATTTTCCGCGTTTGCGATTGGGTCGAGGTATGTGCATCGGGGTGTCTTCCAACTTTCCATTCGTCGAAACTAACCCGATTTCTAGGGTTTCTGGCCAGGCTCCAACCAGACAACGGCTCCAGGACCTGAAGGGGCGGGATTGTGCAAGAGTTTGAAGGGATTCGCCAAGTTCTGGAGAGAGTACCAGCTTCCTGGCCCTGGTGGTAAGCAACGAGCTGCCGATGGAATGAGACGAGTATTGTTACTAAGACGTTTTCTTAGCTTGCGGCGACAACACAACGTCTTGCTACGACTCGCACGACCAGAATGCTCCCATGTACAAGGACACCTCTGTCGAGAACCCTTACAACCGTCAATGGATGTGGTTCCTCTGCAACGAAGCGTAAGGTCACCCGTTCTATTTTCTCTCTCTCTCTCTCTCTCTCTTTCAGTTTTGTTTTTGCACGACTCTTTATATATAGTGATATCCCGTTCTGACTCTCGCAGCTTCGAATACTGGCAAGCCGGCTCCCTGCAATCAACCGTTGGATACCCAGCCCCCATCTACAACGTCGAATACTTCCGCAAGCAATGCCCTCTCTTCTTCCCCGAAGTCAATGGCCACCAAGTCGGCATGGTGAAGGGGGTCCGCGCCGAGGACGTCAACCGCCGCACCGGAGGTTGGGACAACGTCAACACCACGCGCTTGCTCTGGGTAAACGGCGAGTACGACCCGTGGCGCTCGGCGTCCGTGGCGAGTGACTTCCGACCAGGTGGTCCATTTAAAGGTGATGAAGAGAGACCATCATACGTGATTCCCAAGGCGGCGCATTGCAATGACATGATTGTGAGGAATGCGGCTGTGAATGAAGGCGCGAAGAAAGTTGTTGACGCCGAAGTGAAGAAGATGAAAGAGTGGGTGGATGCGTTCTACAAGCAAAAGAAGGAATAGACGACGTAAATGGAGTTTGGACATTGGAACTTTTTGTATAAACGGAGATATGAACCTATATATGCGTCACGGCCCAGGCTGGAGGTGATTTAAATTGTACATACATTGCATACAAACTCGTAAAACACACTATAACATCGCAGATCAATTTGACGACCTCATCTCACAAGAGTGTTGTATGCGTAATACTTCAGCCAGCAGTCTTGGTTGTCATTTACAGTAAAACTACATTTCGCATTAATATGGTACGATCTTTGACCTACGATGACTTCCGTGGTCACAAGTTAAATTTAGTTTCCAGGCGGATTTCTCTTAAATTTAATTCTCCCTTGTCAATACCGTGAGAAAAGCCACCAGCTTGGCAAAGTAGCTGGTAAATTAAATCAGTGCTCTTCAACATCTATGACTATCCAGTATAAAATTGAGATTACAGTACTTTATACAACAATGATAGTAAATATAACTACGAAGCTTTAATTACCGGTGTTAAAATACAGTCTATTTCAACAATACATCAGGAACTCGCTCTCATGTTATATTCTTGCGACCGTTTATGTGCGTTAGAACCGCAATACCAGCCCAAACAAGTGTAATAGTCGGCATCACCCACGGAGACCTAAGAAATAGCTCTCGTCTCCATCCGTCTATCAGTAGAAGCGCAACCAAACTGGTACCTATCGCCAGGAGGAAAATAGTAAGGAGCCGCATAATAGGCCATAGCCTGTGCGGTGTTCTCCGCGCAACGATACTTAGAATAGCCATAACGAATATTGTAATACCCGTAGCTATGTAACCGTAAGCGAACTGTAGTTAGTATTAGCGTAAGAATGAAATAACTAGAAGGATTTAAAGCAGGAAAATAACCCCGCACATACCGCTAACTCATACCTGTCCCACGTCTTGCTCTGTACTAAATGTTGATACCATCCGTCTTTTATATCTGATAAATTTGTGGGGGTTTTCTGGGAAGTCATATCATCGAGATTGATCCCGAAAGCCGCAAAAAGCGAGTTCCTCATGGACATACTCAAGATATATATACAATATATAAGCGTTGATAGCTCATCCTCTAGCCCTAGCGGAGGAGCATCGTCAAGCAAGTACGACCCGTTCGCGATCATAAGCCAGACCCGGTCAGGTATAGCGGTTATATTATTTAGGGCCTCTCTGATGGTGTCAAAGGTGCTGGGAATTTTTGGTGGATAATCAGCAAAAAACTCCTGAATCGAGGCATTTAAGTAATCTTGGACACCGATACCTGTCCCGGCACGGGCGCCATTAATTAGGTCTGCGATACGGTCAATGCGCGTGAATTGGCTTATAATCTTTGACCATAAAAGATACTGTGTGAAGCCCTGCATAAATAAAACGAGGGCCAGGTGGAATGGCAGATGTAAGCACACCCAAAACTGCTGGCGCAACGGCGGAAGATAGAAGGGTGATTTTAACCAGTCAAAACAGATCAAGAACACCAAGTAAATCGTGATGGTGGCGGCGGCGACAAGGATTATGGTCAAAAAATCTTCAGGTGGTCGTAAGTAAAGGTTGCAAATGCTACAATGCCAAGTAACGATCGCACTTACCCCAGGCACCAGGATTCTTCAATATGATTACCACTCCTTTCGCCAATTGCTGAACGCCTTCACCCAGTATCATTATGGTAAGTAGTGCCATGCGTTTCATTATATGTGTCTCAGTGAGACTGCCAACTGTATATAGGTTTGACAACAGAATAGTGGCAATGGCTTCAGCACCTGCAATGAAGTACCATGCCCTATACGCTCGAGTTTGGGCCACATATTTAAAGCAAAAACTGATGCCTAGATAGGCAGAGGCAGCGGCAGCGTGGAGGGCGATCTGTAAGAAAAGTAGCATGTGCGATTTTCTATACTTTCTCATCTGCCATAAAGTCAACGCATACTCCACAACTAAGCATGCGCGCGAGCATGAAAGAATGAGAGCTGTAGTAGTTAGCCAGGCGATGCCACGCTTATGATAGTCCAGACTTGATGAAGAGCGTGCTTACACATAGTTCGCAAGGAGTTTGGATCCTGATCGTTCGGGCTGAAATTCGGAGCGACAACAACGAAGCCAATCAAGACGCCGAGTTGAATCGCTCTAGTAATGCGAGCTGGATTGTAAAACATTAGCCCACCACGGAGAGCTAAATTAGGGGTGTTGCTTGGCGGGAAAAGTATTACCGAGGACACTGTCGGCGATGTAGCGCACATCAAACATTGCAACCTGAAACCAGGTAAGCCAGAGCAAGCTGTTGTCTCTTGGTGTTAGTGTTTATATTGGATTAAAATATAAGGGGAGGGGATGTGACAAACCAGAAATATCCAATAGAGGCCTTGAATTTGGCTTGATCCGTGACTTGTTGCGTGTCGGAATAAATATTATAGGTGGCGGCAAAGAAGAGATCATGAAAGACTTCAAGGAGCGTCGGTTCTCTATACTAATCATGCTAACGACAGACTTTATTAGTTTCTTATCATTGAACAGAGTGCAGGGAGCTTCATGAAAATAGTGTTAAAGTAGACACGCACACGTTTCAACTGTGGAAGACCTTCATCGTTGAGTCGGTCTTCATTGCTGAATTTGTTGCTCACATCGTCGACGCACTGCCGGTCGCGTGAGTCAAATAAATTGTCGCAAACTGTGTCTGCGCGACTAACGAGCGGACTGCTCAAGACTCGCAGCTTCGTGTGCTGGTTTCGATGTCCATGACTTTCTCCTGACATCCTGACTGGAGTTTCCTGCCCTCTACATGGCTCTCCAAAGCCTGATTCTGAATGACTGCACTGTGACTTCCGCGAAATGGCAGTAGAGTGTATGGAATCTATAAGTTCTGGCAGAGTCAAGCGATGCAGCAATATAGTTTGTCATAAAGTATGGTTGAATACTTAAATTTTGTACTTAACAAGTGAAAGGCTTAATGTCTCTGAAGAACTAGCAGAGGCTTTTTCTAAAACTGAGGGCGCCATGCTTGAGCGCTGCTCACTTACTTTTGCATTTCTAACAGTACCAGACCTGAATCATTACTATGTGACGGCCCCTTGCCAATAACGTGACCAATTGCGCTGCAATGTGAGCATATTGCATCGGATTTCATCCGTCGCACAGACCTATCTTTCGGGGGGTGGAGCCAGACCGTCAAGGCATAATTGCCAGGAACCCATTGAGCAACTACCGAGTACGGAGTTCCATTCGCTAGAATACAGCCACCGTTGCATCCGTGGAGGCGCAGCATAATTGCCTTTCGTGAATTTCTGCATCAAGTTAGCAGTTAACTAATCCGTAGTACTAGCCTTACCACACTGGCAGATTCGCACTCATTGCAAAGTTAACCCCTTTAACCCCCCATTTCTTGCACAGGGCCGTCATTATGACGCGCTCTCTCTGTCTAAATTAAGTCAAAATTTCGGCGGAGGCGACCTGCGCCCCCCAGACCACTTGATATCTCGTACTAGCTGCCAACTTGGGGAAGTGGCTTGGTACTTATTTTCTGGAGAAGGCTGTGCACTTGGAATGAGTGTAGGAACAGCCGGTATTGATGTGATTCGACGCTGGCTAGGATCAATATTTGACCGGGTGTAACTGATGGAGTCCGGGGACACAGCCGCCGGGTTAGAGTCACAAATCCGCTTGCTTAATCCCAAAAGAGCGCTCCCGGGCTAACGCCTTACTATTCACTATCAAGCATGTGTTTACCTTTAGTTGCTGTCTATCTCGAGTAGCCAGTTCCCGGTTCCACATATTATCTACGGAGGCATCAACGAGTCATGTATAGTTGCCCCAAGCCTAAGAGAAGCTGGCAGTTTGAGATTTGCCCTGCCGGACAGCACAACTCTACATTCTTGACATTGCCAAGCATTAGGCATCTTTCAATGACCGGAAGACTTTTGCTTCCAAAGCTTGTACATACTATGTCGATTCTGCCTTGATTCGATAGTGGTGAAATGAGAATTTTACTAGGAAGCTTAATATTGTTTTTGTTTACCGAAGTTGGATAAATCAAGACGAGAGCAGGCCGTCCTTTGCAACCTGGTTATAACAAACTCATCATAACCAGCTCAGATAAAAAAACCAACGTATACCAGGAATGGTGTTTGTTTTCACCTGGTCTTCACGCTGAGACTTTCTATTTTTATTTTCATTGTATTTTTCGAATGATCGTCAAAATTCAAGCCGTCTCAGAGAAACAAACCTTTGTCAGAAAAGATGGAGTCATTCTTGAGCAATGCGGATACCAGTGAGGGGACCCATTGCAACGGTCCTCGACCCCTAGGCGGAGACATCCAAAATAGTAAGCGATTCGCAATTCATAGAGCATATTATCATTCGCTAACCCTCATAGACGATCAGATATCTGCCCACAGAGGTCGCGCCAAGGGTCAAAACTATCAAGTTAACGCGAATGAGCATACAGGCCTGAACACTCAGCAAGGAAAGATTGTTTGCAGAGGCGATCTTAAAGCTGGTGGTCAATGGGGTTGTGGACGCAACTTTGCTACAGTCAAAGCATTTGGTCGCCATTTACAATCCAAAGTCGGTCGCCTCTGTATTCAAGCGCTTTTCATGGAGGAAGATATGGACAGGCAGTTGCGCTATTACCAAAGCACCACTGCTTCGGAAGAAACCGTGACTCATCCCGTATCATCGGCACCACGGCATGTAGCGGATTCCAACAGAAGCTTCGTTACTTCCATTCTCCCGCATACACCGCCTGCATTAGACTTCAACCAACCAAACCTTGAAGTGGACCGTGAATGGGGTCTTATGAGTGTCTTCGCTTGCCACAACTGCGACAATAGTGACAACGGAAGCTGCGAGAGCTGTCCGGGCCCAACATATGCCGCTTGGTGGATTGAATACGTCTTGTCAATGTCACAAGGAGTTAAATAGTTTGATACCGATCCTGGCAGCTTTCCAATAATTGAGCCAGGTTTACATCAGCTCTCTTAGCAGGAAGAGCTTTTATGTCACTCCATATGTAATAGTTAATATTTAAACCAGGCAAGGTCGAAGCCAATCTAAAGCTGAATGCCGTCTTGTAGTGCATTAGAAGGTTACTAATAGCTTAATTCTGCTTTGTACTGCCGGCGGATATGAATGCAGCGCGCTGGAATAAAAGCAATAATTAAGAGTTGAAATACTTGAATCTAATTTGCGGTTCATAATTTCAGTTGATCGTGCATCTGTACACGGCATATTTGCGAAGCACAATGTTTGCGGCAACTTCTCTTTAATTGTAATAATACTATCGCGGAGAAATGATACGGTTAAAAGCTTAAATATAAGGTAACAATAACGATGATTTACGCTAAGCCGGCAAGGGAGAGGTTAAAATCTACTATAAAACCTACTAGCGCAAGGTGGATTTATCGCGAGACGGCTAATACAGTTCGTCTATCTAACAACGCTTGCCGCCTCATGAACCAGTGATGATTTCCCAGGGGTGGCTACTTAATAGATGTTCGTAGCTATTACAACCGCAGTGGTTGGTCGAATATCTGAATCGATGAGTTGTGCAATCTGCCGGCACGACCGGACTGTTACATCATGCAACAACACGAGGCCGGGGGGCACTGCCATCGCACTGACGTATGCCCATTCTGAGCCATTTCATCATATGCTTGTCATATTTCATCCCTCCTTTCTGGCTGTGTGCGGGGCTGAGCCCATCCAACCACTCCACATAGATGCTAATTCCCGATAGTGCTCCACGCCCCGTAAGGGTGGGCAGCTGCATGATTAATGTCGTGGTGAGCAAGCTGACAAAATCAGAACGAATGGGAAACCGTACAAAGCATATAAAGAATGTTATGTGCAGGTGCGATTTGAAGCGTTAATTTTTTCACATCTCACTTCCCATGTGCGTGGGAATCTTAGCGTGGTTGGTGTCTCAGAAAAATTTGCACTGTTCTCCTCCGGCATACGCTAAACAAGAGAATCCCAACCGCCAAGAAGTGTACCGGGATAGTACTTGCGGCAAGACTGTTACGGCGGCCTCCACTTTGTGATGAATTTAGTGCAATTTCGATGGCCATTCCTTCATTATGAGGGGGTGGCTGAGAAATTTGAGCAAAGAACTCTCGGCAAAGATTTGATCGTCAAAGATCTAGTAGAAGGTGAAGCTCTGGAAAATTGCTCTGGTATTTCAGTATGCGCCACTGCCGCTGATCAGAAATCGAGTGTTTCACTGTCGTGGCCTAATACAATGCCGCACAGTAAGAGCCTCAAGTGGACCACTTATTTTGTTTGGCAGAGAGTTACTTGTGTGCTGCTTATAATAGTGATATCGTGCAAGCACGCATGCCGGGCACGGGGGAAGTAGATGACGGCAGGACAATCTTCAGATCCGGTAACGACGAGATCGTATGTTAGGTATGCTGTAGATGCTGAAACCACATCAGCATAGTCAGAGTCTATCGCTTCGATGGTTATGTAAAGATTGTATCTCTCAATGTGTCAGAGATTACTGCTTGTGAGGGCATTCAGAAGCCACGTGATGTCGTGAGTCTAGTGACGCACCTCAGCCTATAGGAGAAGTATAGCATGTAGCTAGCAAACTCTTCGCTGCGGGGTAACAGCAAAGCATAAGTAGGGAAGGAGGAGACTAGATTATTAAATAGCTAAAGATTAAGACTATTTATAATATAGTGTTACCTTATTACTAAGAAGCTATAAATACTTTAAAAGTCTTATTTATTACTTTACTTTATTAGTTTCTTAAGTTATAATAATTTTAATCTCTTTACTTTTAAGGTAATAAACTATTAAATAAAATACTTATTAAGATAATTAATATAAATATACTAATTAAGTAAGCACTTAATAGTAATAATATAATAATAAGTAATTATTTATAAAATACTTTTTCCCCTTAATTAATAAGTTAAACTTTTTAAGAAAAAAATAAAAATATATTAAATAAAGCTATTAAATTAATAATTAAAAAGCTATAAATAATTAAAAAGTATTATAAGCTTATAAAACTTTAAAGAAGTATTTAAGAAAAAAAAATAAGCTTATAGTAAATAAAGCTACTAAAGAAAAGGCTATTACCTTTATTTAGCACTAAAAGTATAGTATTTTAGCTATAATATAATATTATAAAAGTATAGCTTAAAACCCTTATATATAAAAGTAATACTTATAAAAGCTTATAAAACTTTCTCTTTAACTTAAATATAGCCTTTATTATAAATTACTATAACTTTCTTAATAATACTATTAAGGTTATATATATTAATAATTACCTTATTAATAATATAAAGTAATAATAGCTATATTATATTATTATTAATAAGCTAGTTTTATATTAAGATTATACTTAAAATAGCTTTATAATATAACTAAAGAAAGAAATAATTAATAAAAAATTATATTACTTAAAAGTAACTAAAATATTAATAAAGTTAAGGTAAGGAAAGGGTTAATTCTTTTAAGAGTATAAAAAAATCTAAGGAAAAGTAAAAATAAAACTCTTTAAGAAAATTAAAGAAAGTATCTTAATTTATATATTTATTAATAGCTTAAATAATATTATAAAGAAGTAAATACTTAGCTAAAAGTTTCTAAAGAGTTAAAACTATTTAATAAATTAAGGTAAAAAAGCAAAAGTTACTATAAACCTACTTAGCTAAGCTAGGGATAAAACCCTTAAAAAGAATTACTTAAGCTTACTATCTTTAGTAAATAAAAAACTAAATAATAATAAGAAAGTAATATTTACCTTTAATACTTACTTAGCTTAGCTAAATAAAGTAACTTACTATAAATACTAAAAAACTAGCTATATTTCCCCTAAGTATATAAAACTTAATTATAATACTTATAGTAGTAACTATTATATTACTACTATATATAGTAAAAGTAATAACTATACTACTATAAATATAAATAAAACCCTTATTATAATATTTTATTAATAAGGGCTTAGGTTTACTATAGATAATACTAAAGACTTATACATAAGAATAAAGGTAAAATTATAGCAAGAATATAGCTAGGTAGCTATACTAGCATTATTTAACCTAGGTGTAATTAATACTATTATTAACCCTAAACTATTAAATAATATAGATTAAAGTAATATATAAAAAGACCCTATGTAACTAAAAGGTATAGTAAATATACTACTAAAGCACTATAAAATCCTTAACTATATTATTAAAATTAAAGATAATATTAGTTATATATATAAATATATTAACTTAGTTACTATATAGTAAAAACTAAAGAGAACCTACTTTTAGGACTTAACTATATTATTACTTATAAACTAATAATAATATTATAAGAGTTTAAATATTAAAGATACTGTTGCGTAAAATAAATAGCTAGATCTGACATAGGCGATACTGGTCACTCACGTGACGATTCCAACTTATAAAAGGTCGAATCTTGCCCGTTAGTAGAGAGAATTAATAACTACCTTACAACCATCTAAGATTTAACTTATTATTACTTTGTTTTTGCTTTCCTTTACCTAAATACTAATAATACTAATACTATAGCTAATATAAATAACTAACGTGTTATGTCTAGCATCCTACTAGCTATATCTAGCACATAATATGCCAGAACTAGCACGTAATAAGTGGTAGCAATTGCTCTTAATATGCTGCCTTTAAAAAAGCCTTATTGCGATTTTAATATATTAATGTCTAAGACTAACTAGCTTAGAGATTAATACTAATTAGGTATTTTAACTAAAATACCTACCCTATTAGAACTTACTATAATCTAAGAGCTTTAGAGCTTCTTATAATTAAATCTAGATTTTACCTATAGGAAACAAAGATTATAAGATACTATTATAATTAATAACCTTACTAAGCTATCTTACTAGAAATATAATAATTTTAGTATCTTTTAGTAAAGTAAAACTACTTATAAGAAATTATATTTATACTACTAAAGTATTATTAACCTAATAGGACTAATAACTACCTAGAAGAGTGCTAAATCTATTATCTATAAAGCAAGAGAAATAGGATTACTTTTTAAGAGTAAGTACTTAATTTACGCCTTAAGTAATAAAAAGGAAATAGCTTTATAGTAAATAAATTTATATAGCACTTAGCTAGAACCTATTTCCTAACTAAAAAGCAGAAACTAATAAAAACCTAAGGACTACTAAAAACTAAGGAAAGGAAAAAACCTTATTATTTTAAGAGAAGAATTTTACTACTTAAACCCTGCTTTAGAATTATCTACTAATATAATATTCTTATTTACCTATAAATTACAAGGGTTAATTTTATTTACCTAGCTAAGAAACCCTTTACTAAAAACTTAGGAAATAGACTTAAACTTTAATAAGTTAACTAAATCTTAGGAAACTATAAGGCTACTAGTAAGACTACCCTAACTAACCCTTAATTAAGATAAATAATAATAGAATTTAGCTTTAAATCTAAAAGCTATAATTTTTAAGGCTTTAAATAAAAAAGGCTAATTATTACTCTAGGAAGAATAAAACTAATAGCTTAATCTACTAATTTAACACTATAACCTATATAATTATACTTAGTTTTTATCTAGAGGAAACTTTTACCTAAGCTAGTACCTATACTAGCTAGGATAAATATAGCCTTATTTACTATAATATTAAATACTAAAACAATAGAGACTAGGACTAATACTAAGAGGTAACCTATAAGACTATTTAGCGTAGTTTTAGCACTTTAATAGTAGGAACTTATATAGTTAACACTATGCTACTTTAATAGCGCTAATACTAAGCTAATTATATTTATAATAAGGAAACTTTTAAGGACTATAGGGACCTTAACCTATATATTCTTAATTTCCTCTTACACTAGGATAAAATTAACTAAATAATAACTATAGCCTTAATTTAAAGCAAAGCTAGCTACCCCTAAACTTAAATTATTATTAGTATTTACTACTTAAAAGACCTTTTTTACACTAAAAGGGGCTACTATTAACTTTAATAAATCTTATATAAAAAATAGTAAATATAAAATACTTTTATCCTAAAATAAAATAAAATAATAATAAATAAGCTTTTATTATATATAAAGGAAAATAAGTAGTTTTCTATAATATTAAATTATAAATCTAAGCTATTTAAAACTATTTAAATTAAGCTAGTCTTAATAAATAAGTGTTTATTAAACTTTATATATAAAACTTATTTAAGGGAAAAGCCTTTATTTAGTATTATTAATACCTTAATAAAGTAAAAAAGAAATATATTTTTAACTTTATACTTACTATATTTAATATTATATAAAAGGAGTTTAGTATATTAATAAAAGAAGCTATTAATTAATTAAATAAAGCTAAATTTACTAAGGAAAATATAGTAAGTAACACTTTTTTATAAGATTTTATATTTAAGGTATTTTAATATACTAAAGTAAATAAGGAATAAACTAATAAGTAGCTATTAGTCTAACTTTAATAAAAGCTTAATCTAGAATTATATATTTAATATCTAAAACTAATTATAAAAAATAATAAATTAAAATATATTACTATAGTTAAAGACAAAAGGCAAAACTTATAAGAAATAATTAAATTTAAAAGAGACTCCTATAAAGCAAGAAAAAGCGCTAAACCTACTAAAGCTTACTATATTACTAATAACTTTAATAATAACTAAAAAGGGAATAGTTAAGTTAATACACACTAAAATAAGCTATACTTTAGTTAAAACTAGGATTAACCTTATTAAAACTATAAGAACTAATATAATAATAATTATAATTAAGGACTTAGTTCTAGGTACTAAAATTACTATTAAAATTAAGACTTTTATAGTAAGGACCTAAGGTTCTATAGATAGCTATAGCTACCCTAGAATTAGTAATAGCTATTACTAAGTTAGCTAGAATAAACTAAATAATAAAAGGATTTACTAAGGCTATTAATAAAAAGGACTAATAAGAATAATAACTCTTAACTAAAATAGAATAAATACTATAAGGATTAGCCCTAGTATTAATAAAATTAATAGAACTAAGACTAACTATAGGCCTAAAGATTCTATAAATAGTATTAGCTATAAAACTAAGACTCTTTATATATATATATTATAATATATAAAGATAATTTTAACTATAAAATATATAAAGCTTACTTAAAAGCTAAAGAATACTCTCTTATTAAAAAAAGAGAGAAATATAGTAATTAAGGTAATAATAATAAATTTAAGGATAAAACTAATTTCACTAAAGCTTACTTTATAGAACTATATAAGGAAGAGGCTAAGTATATACACTTTAGCGATAAAAACACTATTATTTAACTAAGAACCTATAGTATATTAGGATTAATTAAAGAATAAGTAATAAAAGCTATACCTTAACTATAGGAAGTTAAAATTAACTATTAAACTATAAATTCTTACTTATAAGTACTACTTAAGTTTTATAACAAAGGGGATACCTATACTATCTACTTAAATATAGGAACTTTTGCTATTTTAGTTAATAAAAACTAGCTTTTTTAGTATAAAATTAATATTAAATAAGGAAAGTAAAAGCTTAAACTAATAAAAGGGGTATAGTTAGTATTTATTATTATAGAAATAATAACTTTTAACTTTTATATACCTAGAATTATATAAGGAATAAAAATCACTAGTTATTTTATAGTAATAGTAAATATAATATAAGATTTAGGCCTAAAACTACTATTAAGGACTAACTTCTTATATAAATATAAAGCAAAAATTAACTTTATTT
The DNA here is from genome assembly GCA_032433595.1 of Conoideocrella luteorostrata. Lineage (NCBI taxonomy): Eukaryota > Fungi > Ascomycota > Sordariomycetes > Hypocreales > Clavicipitaceae > Conoideocrella > Conoideocrella luteorostrata. The sequence continues at coordinate 195,870 of JASWJB010000042.1, forward strand.
ATTTATAAGTTATTTTTTGCTTTATTTATAGTATATTTATTAAAGCTAAGATATTTAAATAACCTAAGTATATTCTACATAGAAAGGTTATAGTAATATATATAATAGAGGTTTTACCTAAATAAAGCATAATAATACTTATAACTTAGAAGAAATTAAATTATAAGGCTACTACTAATATACTCTATGCTTATAGCGTTATTAATAGTATAGTAAACGCGATTATAGAAGAAAACAGCAATAAAACCCTTATTACCTATAATAAAATAAGTAAAACCCTTAAAATCACAAAAGGTTAAAAAATAGCTCTCCTTAAAGATATATAGCTATTTAAAACTAGCTAAAAAATTAAGGATATTAGCGCTTATACTACGCATTTTATAAAGGATATTTCTACTAAAGAGGCAAAGTAAGCAGAAGAGAATACTAATAATAAAGAGGATAAACTAAACCCTTAAGACATTAATTATAGCCTTTTATTATATAGAATATCCTACTCTAAAGATATTAAATATATCCTTAATTAATATAGCGTTTATATTATAGTAATTAATAATAAAGCTATAGCTTAATTTAAGGCTTTAAGTAATAAATTTAATATCTATTAAAATAAAGGTATTATCCCTATGCTAAAAGACTAAGGAATAAGGATTAACTTTATAAAAGAATAATAAAACTAACGCAGAATAATCTAACCTTACCCTCTTAGTGTTAAAGATTATTAGAAACTAAATAAAGTTTATAATAAGCTATATATTAATAGGAAAATATTATATTTAAATAACCTAGCACTAATTACTTACCTTATATTTATTATATAAAAGGGTAAAGGTAACTTATTAAAAGGAAGGGTAATTATTAATATAAAACCTATAAATAGCTTAATAGTACCTAATATTTACCCTTTACTAAACTAATCTAATATTATAGGAAACACTTATAATAAGAAGTATTATTCTATGTTTAATAGATTTAGTTTCTTTTATTAGCTACTTATTTTCTAGGTATATTAGAATAGAATAGTTATAATATTAAAAAAAGGCCTTAAAGCATTAAACATAGCTCTTATAGGGTTTAAGAACACACTAGCCTATACTTAATAATATATAAACTAGCTATTTAGAGACTATAAAGACTTTATATATATTTATATTAATAATATAATTATCTTTTCTAATAGTCTAGAGAACTATTTTAAGTATCTTATAGTAGTTCTTTATATTATTAAAGAAAATAAACTAATAATTAAAGCTAAAAAGTTATTTATTAGCTATTTTGCTATTTAATTATTAGGTTTTATTATAAATAGTAAAGGAATTATTAATACACTAAACTAAATTAAGGCTTTTAGTAAAATAAAATTCCTAAATAACTTATTATTACTTAAAACCTTTATTAAAATAGCTAGATTCCTATAGAAAGGAATCCCTTAGTTTAATCTATAAATTTAACCTTTTTAAGAATAAAAAACATAGCTTTTATAGTAAGCTTAAAAAAAAAAGAGTACTTTTATAGGACTTTTTAAGCTTATAAGAAAACAAAAGATATAATAAATAATATTTATACCTAATAAGAAGGAAATTTAAGCTTTTTATAAAATAAAAATATTACTTAGTAAAAAGCTTATCTTATATTACTATAATCTAAAAAGACTACTCTTCCTTAAAATTAATACCTATAAAGAAGGATTTAGCCTATATATATTCTAATTATATAAGGAATAAAATAAAACTAGTATACTAAGAAAAGATATTAAACCTAAGAAGTTAAAGCTAATTTTATTCCTTTTAAGGTTAACCTTAGCTATTAAAGAATAGTATAAATCTATAGAAGCAAAGGTAGCTATAATAGCATAAGGTATTAAGAAACTTAGAAAAATAATTTAATTAAACTAGCTAACTATTAATATTATTATAAATTACTTACTAGCTAAAGGTATTATTAAATATACCTTTTTAAATACTATAAACCTTAATAAAGCTAACCTTAAACTTACTAAAGTCTTTAACTACTTATCTTAATTTAACCTTAAGATCTTCTATATCTTAGGAACACTTAATATAATACTAAACGCGTTATTATAACTCCTTATTAATCTTAGCTATAAATAAGCTATAAAAGGAAGTTAATTTAATAAGCTTAATATAAGCATATACTTTTCTAATAAAATAGTAAGTATAGTAGTAATTAATAAGGGATTTAAAGCAGGAATTATTAAAGGCTATAAATATAACACTAAACTTAGCTAAATTATAGCTATAATTAAGGTATTCTAGGAAAAACAATATATATATAGAAATGCAAAAAGACTAAAAATACTATTATATAAATAGGATTTACGCAAGGATAGCTTACTTTATTATATTATAATTAATAGAATATATAAATTATATATCCTAAGCTTAATAATTAAAACTATCTTAAAGGTAATTTATAATAACTAATATTACTTTAGAATTACTTAAATAGCAATAAAATTATAGTTTATTAATATCTTATAAATAAGTAATTAAATTTAGGAATTTATAGCTTATTATATAGTGTGTAAGGAAAATATAATTAATAAGTAAAAGCTACTAAGAGAACTCTAATTTATATAGGTAAATCCTACTTTATTTTACATAGTATTACTTAACTTTATTATAGATTTACCTAAGATTAAGGCTAAAGGTATAATATAAGCAATGCTAAGATACTTAGCCCTTAATATATTATGCCTTATAAATTATATATTCTTAAAACACATAATACTTCTAGTAAGCTATATAATATATTTAGCGGAATTATAGGTAGCCTTACTGCTTAAAGGGTTATACTTATTTAACTAAGGTATACTATAATAAATTATTAATAATAAGGATCTAAAGTTTATATTTAATATTTAGAAAGCTATATTTAATTAACTTAATATTAGATTTCTTATAGCTATAGTATATTACTTATAAATAAATAGTCTTATAGAATAAAAGAATTAAATAGTTAAGGTTACTATTTAATTTTATACTATAACTAACCTAGATATAACTTAAAATAAAATACTTTTAGCGCTTTAGTATTATCTTAATAATACTAAGGCTATAAGTATTAAAATAGCCCTAAATAAGCTATTATATAGGTTTAAACTATTAAGTATTATTAATTTAATTTCTCTAGAGATTATATCTAATATTAAATTAAGTATAACTAATATTATTATATTCTATAAAATATTTTAGTATAAAGCGTAGCTTATAATTACTATAGCTATAGCTTTTGCTAAAATATAGTATAATAATAAGCATAAACCTATTAATATTAACGCAAGAGATATAGTGTATTTATAACTACATAAAGGATACTACTTACTTAGTAAACCTAAGAAAAAGTAGTTACCTAGTAAAGCTAAACCCTATAAAGTGCTTAAAAAAATTAACTTATTAGTATATAAACTTAACTTTCCTAGTAAATTAAGAGTGTATCTAGTAGTATTAGCTATATATCTCTAGAAACCTACCTAAGGTTTAAACCCCTTTATAAGATTAACACCTTTGCTACTACTTATTACTCTTAAAGGAGAGGAAATAGTAAATTACTAGGAAATAAAATATATTATAACTTATTAAATTAAGTATAAATAAAGTAAAAGTAAAGCTTAGGTTAAATTTTTAGTTAAATAAAAAGGCTTTATTACTAAAGATAACTAATAAATTACTAAATCTAACCTACGTAAAAACGCTACTAAAATAGTTAAAGAATATTAAAGCTAGCACTTAATAAATTAAAACAAAAAAGGTTAAAAAAAGAAAGAAAAAGTAACTAAAGGTTAGGATTAATAATTTAAGTACTAAAGCTAATTTAAGGTGTAATATATAGCTATATCTCTTATAAGCAAAGGCATACTTTAGACTTTACTTTTATATTACCTTTACTTTAAGCCCCTAGAACCCTTATTACTAATTTTTACCTATTACTACTAAAAGTTCCCTTTTATTGCTTAATTTAGCACTTACTTATTACTTATTTTAGCTTATTACTACTAAAGTCTCTCTTTTACTATTAAATTTAGGCTTAATATATATTTTTAGGCGCCTTTTACTACTAAATTTATACTAAAACTTATAATAAAGGTACTAAGGCTAAAAACACCTATAGCTATATTAAAAGTACCTTTAAAAAATAAAACACTTACTTTTAGTAAATTTAGTAAGGATTTCTTTATAGAATAAAGTTAGATTCCTAAGGTTACTAAATTCTATAGATATTTTACTAAACTAAAGGCATAAGGGGTAGACTTTTAAGGCTCTAAGCTTACTCCTAAATATAGTAAATACCTTACTAAATTTTATAGATATTTTACTAAACTATAAAATTAAGACCCTAGCCTTATTGCTTTCTATTAATAAGTTACTAAATAATAGCTTTAATATCTTATAAAAGTAGTATTTCTTAAAGTAAAAGCTTAATAGCTTAGTTTCGCTAAGTTTAATAAATATTAAACTAAAGAGATAACTTAATAAGTTAAATATAGCAAAGAATTAGTAGTATATATATAAATACATAAAATAGCTAAAGAAGTAGTATAATAAACTACTAATAATATTAGAAATATTAGCTTATAAGAAGAGGTGCCTAGCTCTTTAGTAGCTAACCCTAGCACTGCTAATATTAACACTAACACTACTAATACATTTAATCCTAGTACTAGCACCACTAATGTTAATAAGAATAACTAAAATAATAATAAACTACCTTTAGCTAACCTAAATATAGACACTAACCTTAGTTATAGCATAAATAATAAAGGAATTAACCTTATAAGTAATAAAGACTCTAACATAGTATATAACTTAAATAGGGATAACCTTAATAATAAAAATCTTAATTTTAATAACTAAGGCGCACTTAATCCTATAAGTTTAACTACTAAATTTAGAAAACTAACTATTAAACTAAGTAATTATAAAAATCCTACTAAAACACTAGGAGGTAAGTTATAAAGGGATTATTATAAATATATCTCTTACCTAATATATAAGATAAAAGTTAATCCTAATAATAAAACATAGGGTTCTTATTATTATAAAGAGAAAATAAAAGGAAACTAATAAAGCATTTAAGATACCTTTTATTACTATATTATAGAATTTATATACTATAAAGTAGCATTTAATAAGGATAAAGTTAGTGTTTTACTAAATAACCCCTTGTTTTAGCTATAGTAAAGCATAATATAAATTATTATAGCTAAGTATAAGTAATAAGCAAGGATAAATAAGAAAAGGGTAATATAAGACAAAGAAGCCCTAGAGATAGCTAAAACTAATAATGCTTAGTATAAACCTATCTAGGCATTAACCCTATCTAAGGTAAGTGTTATATAATAATCTAAAAACAAAGCTAAATAAGCTATAATTACTACTATAAATAAGGGTTTTCTTAAGCACTAACGTTAAATTCTTAATATAACCTTTATAGTAGTATTACTATTATATAAGGAGATTTTAGTATCTTAATTCCTATAACCTTATAGCTTAGTTAATAGCACGTTAAGAGGTTGCCTTTTTGTAATTAAATAATTTAATCTTATGTAAATTAGCTTTAAATTTAATAAGGGAATAGCAAGAACTAGTAAAAGATTAGCTTAAAAAGCTTATAAAGTAATTATAAAATTACATAAATAAGTTAACACACTATAGGCTAATCTTAACACTAAAGTAAGCACAGAAGATTTTAGCGTATACTAAGACAAAATAGAGTTATATCTTTCTATATAAGTAGCACTAAGAATAATAGAATTAAAAAAAATAATAATAACTAAAAAAGAGATAAATATAGCCTTAGAAAAGTTAAAATCTATTAAGGGTAAGCTTACTATATATATAATATAGTTAAAAAAGGCATAAGAATAGCTAAATAGAATTATTAAGAAGATAGAATAAATCTAGCAAGAAATAAAGAATATACTTAACTTAGTAAAAAGCTTTATTAATAATTATATAGCTAAAAAATATAATAATTTTATAGCTAATAAATAGATACCTACGCTACTAAAGCTAAGTTCCTCCCTAGAGTAATTAGCATTATAGTAGTCTATAGAGAACTAAATTCTAACTCTACCTCTAGTGAATCCTAGTAATAATACTACTAATAATAGCATAGAAGGAGCTAGATCTAGTAATAAAGGAACTCCTTTGCCTAGGTGTAGACAAAAAAGAATAGCCTTAATAGCTAGGACCTTCTCCTTATTACTAGCGCTAAAAAAGGCAAAACTAGCCTAATAAAGGGCTAAACTACTAGGTAAACTAATAGCATTACCACTAAAAACAACGCTAAAAACAACAAAAATAACTCTAGTACCTTTAGCAATAACTTTAGCGTTACTAGTAATAACTAAGCATAGCTATAGTTAATAGTTATTAGATTTAATCTTTAGCTTAAAGAAGTAAGTAGTAAAAGCATAAAGGAATAAAAGGGAACTAAAATATATTAAAATTTACTAATAAATAAAAGGACCTAAACAAAGAATAATTTTATTTTTACTAAGATAATAGAGAAAGTTTATTAAGGCTATACTAGATTTAATTAGTTAATTTTCGCTATAATAATAAAGGTAATCTATTAAGGCTAAGTTCTACTTTATTTAAATTTATTTTTATAGTAGTAATAACACTACTTACCTTAATAAAATTAATAGAGAGATAAATAGATTTAATACCATACTTATAATAAAGGCATAGGATTATTTTAATATTTTAAAATTATAAAGTTAATATTAAGGGGGTAAGGTTTAGTGTTTATATAACTAAGATAGTTATTTTCTTTTATATTATATAGCACTTATTGCGTAAAATAAATAGCTAGATTTAACATAGGTAATACTAGTTACTTACGTAATAATTCTAACTTATAAAAAGTTAAATCTTGCCTATTAGTAAAGAGAATTAATAACTACCTTATAACTATCTAAGATCTAACTTATTATTGCTTTGTTTTTGCTTGCCTTTACTTAAATACTAATAATACTAATACTATAGCTAATATAAATAACTAACGTGTTACGTCTAGTATCCCACTGGCCGTATCTAGCACGTAACGTGCTAGAACCAGCACGTAACAAATACCTTATTATAGTATTAAGACTCTTATTAGCCGAAGGTAAGTAATAAGTTTACTATAAAGCAAAGAAATTAGCTATTATACTAATTTTATAAGGAGAATTCTAACTTAATTAAGCAATAATACTAAATAAAAACAAAGAGAGTAATAAGAAAGCTATAAGGGAGTTACCTAAGGCTTATACTAAATATTAGGATATTTTCTTAAGAGAAGCTACTATAGTGCTACCCCCTTTTAGTAAATAAATATATATAATTAAATTAAAGAAAAGCTAAATACCCTTATAAGGACTTATTTATAACTTTATTAAAAAAAAGCTATAAGTACTTTATAAATACCTAGCTAGTGCTACTAAGTAAGAATAAATAAGAAAATTAATAAGCTTAATTAATACCTTAATCCTCTTTATACTAAAGAAGAGAGGCTAGCTATATTTATATATAAATTATTAAAGCCTTAATAAAGTTATAAGGAAGGATAAGGTACCCTTGCCTTTAGTAACTAAAATCCTTAATAGGTTAAAGAGTGTAAAAGTATATACTAAGATTAACCTTAAAGATATATATTATTAGCTATATATTAGTAAGGGTAATAAGTAAAAAACTACCTTTTAATATTAATATAGCTACTTTAAATATCTTATAATACTATTTAGGCTAGTTAATACTTTAGTTACCTTCTAAGAATATATTAATAATACCCTAAGGGACTTAATTAATACTATTTATATTATATACCTAAATAATATATTAATATATAGTAGTAACCCTATAAAATATAAGTAATATATATAGTAAGTTCTTAAGAAGCTAAGATAAGCTAAATTATATATAAATATTAATAAGTGTAAGTTTTCTATAATTAAAGTAAAATTCCTAGGATTTATTATAATAAATAAAGGGATTAAAATAAAACCTAAGTGTATCTAAGTTATTATAAACTAGCTATTACTTAGTAATATATTAAAGATTTAGTTCTTTTTAGGATTTATAAGCTTTTACTAAAGATTTATTAAAGGGTATAGTAAAATAACTATTTTATTAATAAACTTACTAAAAGAAAATATAATAAGAAGTATTATATTACTAAGTAATATAATAATAGCCTTTAAAGAGCTAAAGTAATGCTTTTAGAAAGCACTTATCTTAATATACTTTAACCTAAATATACTATTAAGAATAAAAACTAATGCATTAGGGTTTATAATTAGCGTAATCTTAGCATAGTTATAGCTAAATTACTAGTATTTAATTACTTATATATTAAAGAAGTTATTTCCTATAGAAATTTATTATATAATTCTTAATATAAAGCTACTAGCTATTTAAGAGGTATTTAGAATATAGAGATATTACCTTACTTATTTTACACACTTAATTTATATTATTATAAATTATTTAAACTATAAGTACCTAGTATCTAAACTAAAGCTAATAAGTAAGTAGGTTATTACTTTAAATAAGCTATACTTATTTAATTTTATTATTAAGTATAAACTAAGTATTACTAATTTAGCTAATAGTTTATTTAAGTAATTAAACTATTTTAATAAGGAGGTAGTAATATAAGTAAAGGCCTTATAATTACTAACCTTTCTAAAGAAGTTTATAAATAATAAGCAGTAAGGTAATAATTATACTATAGGGTATAATAAGGCTATCTTATTTAATTAAGTAAAGAGTAAGAAGCAGGGTAGTGCTTATACTATAAGGTATAATAGGGTTACCTTACTTAATTAAGTAATTAGTATATAGTAGGTTAATAGTAATATTATTAAATATATTACACTAATTTCTAAGATATTACTTACTTTTAATAAATTAGAGTTATAGTAAAGCCCCTAGTTAATAAAGTTAAGACTAGCTTTAATATAGCTAGCTAGCTAAAGTATTATAGCAAGGCTCTTAGCTATTAAGAGAGCCTTTATAGTAAGCTCCTTAGTAAATATATTAAATAAAGGTAGCTATTTATTAGTATTTTTTATTTTTAAGTTATTATTAAAGATATAATAAAGGGATACCTTTATAGTTTAATAAAGAAAGTAGCTTATAAGTAGCTCTAGGGTTATAACCTAAGGGCATAAGCCTTAGGAAATTAATAAAAAAAGACTCTTTTTATATAAGGAATATATTTATATTTTAAAAGGCCTTAAGAAGGAAATAATACTATTAGTTTATAATAACTTAGTAGTAAGATATTATAAAGTTAGTAAAATATTATAATAACTTACCTCTTAGTATTACTAGCTAGGTATAAAGAAGTATATTAAGGACTATATTTATATATACTTAAATTACTAAGTTTTAAAGCTAAGGTTATATTATTTATATAGTAAACTAATAATATTACTAATACTAAATTACCCCTTTTAAGAGTTATTTATAAACTTTATTATTAAGCTACCCCTTATTAATATATATAGAAATAAGATTTATAATTTAATTCTTATAATTATAAATAAATTCTCTAAGTATACTATTTATAAGCTAGTATTAAAGTAAATAACTAGTAATAGTTTAGCTATAATCTTCTTAAACTAAGTGTTTAAGGACTATAAAATACCTAAGGGTATTATAATTAATTAAGGTATTACTTTTATAAGTAGTTTTTAAAAAACCTTTTATTACCTTATTATTACTAAGTAATAACTTAGTATTATTTTTTATTTATAAATAAATAATTAAACTAAGTAAATAAACTAAATCTTAAAGTATTACCTTAAAGCTTTTAGTAATATAAAGTAAACTAACTAGCTAAATAAATTACTATTAGCTTAATATACCTATAATATAAGCTTTTATATAGCTTATAGCTATACCTTAGTAAAGGCACTATAAGGTTATACACTATAAGGCTTAATATATATTATTAAGCTCTTTAATATTATTAATAAATAAGTAAAGAATTAAGTATTAAAGCTTTAAACTAAATATATAGTAATTAAGTAACTACTTAGTAATATATAAGCTAAGTACACTAAGTACTATAACTAAAAAAAAACTATATAAAAGTTTAAAGAGAGAAATTATATATTATTATTTATAAAAAATATTAATATATAGTAACTTAGTAAAAAGCTAATATTAAAGTATCTTAAACCTTATAAGATTATTAAAGCTATAAGCTATTATAATATAGTATATTAGTTATAAATACTTAGTAACTCCTAAATATATAATATATTTTATATCTTAAGTTTAAAGCCTTTTTATAGAGATATTAACTAAGTAATTACTATAAGTAAGTAATAAAATAATACCTTAAAATTAAAAACTAAGTATTAAGTTAAATATATAATTACTTATAAGTATAATAAAAAGTATTACTAATACCTAGTTAAGTAAGAAAGCTATAGTATTACTAAGAATTTATAGCTATTATACTAAGATTTTATAACTAAAGACCTTACTAATACTTATAATTAATAAGTTTATAGCTAAATAGCTATAATAATACTAAAACTATATTATATAAGTATACTATTACTTAAGATCTTATACTTAGCTAATATAAATAAATTTAATTTAACTTTAAGGCTATTAAAACCCTTACTTTATTATTAAAGTAAAATAACTAAATTATTATTACTTTACTATTACTTAATTACTTTTTTTAATTAATAATATTTTTTATATTTAATTAATATAAAAGCTCTTTAAGGTTAGTAAAAAAGCCTAAGGGGGCTATATATATAAGAAAAAGCTCTTAATATTTAGAAAACTAATTATAAATTAGCTATAAGTTTACTCTTAAGAAATAAGAAAAAATTACTTATAAGTTAATTATTTATATATATATAATATAAATAATTTATAATTTCTAAGGAAATATAAATATAAGTAATATTATATAGCTATAAGATTATAATATATTTACTAAGAGTTACCTTATAAGTAGCTATAACCTTAGCTTAAGTATATTAAGTATAACCCTTTTTATTTTTATTTTTTTTCTTAATTAAGCTATAAACTAGCTTTTTATAAGCTTTAATAAAGCTATTAAATTTATAATAATACTTTTTTTCTTTAGTTTTAATATTATTCTTTTTAGCTATAAAAGCCTTATAAGTATAATAAGTATATTAACTAAGCTAGTAATAAGTTAATAATAAAATTATAATAATATAAAGTATATAAAAATACTAGAATATAAAGTTTATTATTCTTAAAATAATAAGTATATTTAGTAATATTTACTAGTAAAGGTTAGTAAAAAATAAATAATAACTTAATAACTTATTTATAACTTAATACTAAAAAGTAAGTAATAAGTTTTAATAAGCTTTTTTTTATATACTTTAAATTAAGCTTTAAGCTATTATTAGTTAAAATAAGCTTAAACTTTTAATTAATAAGCTTATATATATAATATTAATAAATTAAATACTTTTAATTAATAAAGAGTTAGTAATAAATAAAGCTTAAAAAAGTAATATATTAATAAGTAAGTAATATATTTTTTTACTAAAGTAATAAGTTAATTACTTTTCTTTTTAGGGATAATCTTATAAGCTTTAGGTATAATAGCTAATAATAAGTTAGCTTTATATATATTATATAATATACTAAAATAAGTACTTACTAAAGTAAATTAAAATTATAAAGTATTAATATTTATAAGTAAAAAAAAGTAAATTAATATATATATATAGTTATATTATTACTTATTTATAAGTAATAAGTAGCTATATTTTACTTATAAAAGAAAAATAATAATAA